>JAPMOB010238629.1:0-14465 GCA_029875015.1 Lepomis gibbosus | reverse complement strand
TATCTATCTATCTATCTATCTATCTATCTATCTATCTATCTATCTATCTATCTATCTATCTATCTATCTATCTATCGTGCATGCCTCTGTGTGTGTGTGTTCCTAAACGTGTGTGCATGTGTATCTGTGTGGTTGTGCCAGTCAAACCCTTGCTGGCAGGTCATTGGGTTCCTCCAGTCCTTCACCAGTGGAGGGAGGGAGGAAGGGAGGCAAGGCGGAGGAGGAGGAGGAGGAGGAGGAGGAGGAGATACAAGCTGTTGACAGGGATTTATGAGCTGATAGTGTCAGACTGCAAGCACAACAACAGTCTCCCTGTCTCTGCCTGTCTGCTCACAGAGAGAGAGAGAGGGAGAGACAGAGAGTGACAGAATGGAGGGGGCGGTGGTGAGGGGGGGCGAAGAAAAAGTGAGGCAGCAAAATGAGCTGGAAAAGAAAACAGAAGAAGGGAGTCAAAAATAGAAGGTAGAGGGGAAGAGGCAGGATTGGGATGTAATTTAATTTGTTTAGGGTTTTTTGCTCCTTTCTCCTATCACAATGCTTCTTTTTTTTTCTTCATGCACCTTTTTTCCCTCTCTCCTCTCTTCTTTGCTGCAACATCACCATTGTATGAGCTGACTTGTTTGTTGTTTGGCTTTTGTTTTCGCTTGTTTAGACTTGTGTGTTCATGTTTTCAATATAAACCAAAGGCAATTGTTGGTCCTGCGTGAGCACAGAGACGATGACAAGGACTGATTATATACTGAACTTCTTGTATTTAACTGTTGCACTGTATCACCAAATAAAATCCCTGTGTACATTGTACATTTGACAAATAAAGCAATTCCAACTCTGAATAATAACATTTTCTCCACTGTGTTGATGCGTCACATTAAGATTTCATGGATTACATGTTTGATAAGACTATTACAATGAACTGTGGACAATTGTTCTTTTTTTTTTACAACTGTTTAAGAATAAACAAGCTATTGATATATGTTAGCGCATTAGACAATCATTCTTTGTGGCTGCGTGTCAGTGTGTCAATGTGAATCACAACCAGAATGTCCACTGCTAGATGACACACACAGCGATACAGTTGGACTGTCTAACATATGAGAGAGAAACAGTATGGTGGGTCATTTTGTCCAATTGCTGTTCTAAGCAAAAATTCATAATGTCTGATTCTATTTAGGTTTGATGAGCTCCACAATACATCCTCTTTTTTGAGCCTATTTAGCCATTGGTTCTTTTCAGATGAGGCTGTACATACAGTAGTTAGCTGTGTTTTCCTCACCAGACTACATGAGTTTGCTGATACAATTTAATTCAGCCATTACAAGTTCCATTCTTTGGTTTACTTACACTGACACTGAAAAATAGTGAATGTCAAAGGTGCAAGTCTGTAATGAAATGCTTTACCTAAAATATTGATTATTTGATTTTACACATGCGCTTGACATAGAATTTGTCAGTTTAAAAACATGCTGTATAGACATCCAGCTTCTCTGACACGACACTGGCTTTCAATTTTGGATATTGTATAATATTGCCTAAAATACCATACCCTGTTAAATGTCATGATTGTCATAATAACAGTGATCCAAATATGGAGTCTGCCAGACTGACAAGATAGGAGACAGACAGCCTGACACACATACCCCCTTAGGATAATATAGACTACTAGTGATTTATATGCTGGTTCCTGTTTAATGATATAGTATTAAAGAGTGGTGATTTATGAGGCCGTTTTCATTTTGCATAGACACTTAGATTCAGACTCAGGGTTTAGCTTACATTCTCCAGCATGCTGAGTAATGATCCCATGTTGAGTTTCCCAGAATAGCAAACTTTATGATCTTTTTCAGAACTGCTGTCTTTAGATAATGGTAATTTTGTTTAGTGCCAAATGCAATCCAAATGGATGTGCAAACATTTTAATTTGGACAGTGAAGGCAACATAAGGGACCCTGAGAGAGATAGCCCCTACATTCAAATTAGGCTTTCAGTTCCCAAGCTCAGTGCAGAGGGCTAAGTTAGGTAGTCGGGTAGTTGGGGTTTGGTTTCTTGGTCAGTTTAAACCACCTTGTTCATATGAGGTGTAAAGAGCAGCACATCCTTTAGTTTTTTAGACTACAAAGAAAAACTAAATATACAAATACATCTGTGGTTGTCTGATGTGACTGTCTTGCTGAAGCTGATCATGTGCAATATCATACTAATATCAAACTCTCCATCACCACTGAAACGCTCAAAATATTTCCATGATTGATGTTTCTATTATTTTTATCCTTTGGTATTTTTCCAAAATGTTAATTTTATTAACATGCCTTCATAATTGTATATGTACTCTCTTTTTTTCTCTCTCTGTACAATGCAGACCTGCAAAGAAACCTGCGTGAAGGAAAATGAAGATCAAGAGGAAACAGCTAGATGGAGTGAAAACATCCGAGCAGGGAAGGGAGATCAATTTAATTTAGTTAAATTATGTGTACTGTGACACAGTAATGGCAAAAATGTTATATACAGCTGTCAAACAGCTTTCTCCTGTCTTCCTTTAGCTTTTTGGCTAACAGCTGACTTGAACAACAGAAGGTCCGGTGCCGCTGAGCTGCAGTGCAGTCATGCATTCACATCAGAGTTACTTGGATTAGTAACTGTAACAATATAACTGTTTTGAAAATAGTAATATGTTACATTACTCTTTATTGGGAAAAGTAATATTGTAGAATTACTGCACAATTACATACCACTGATTTGCGAGAGCGACTGTGGTAGACACTGCACAGGTGTGGAATTGGCAGCTGAATGCAATCGAACATCCTTGTTGATACTTGGAAAGGAAGAAAATTCACATGTCAGCCTATATAGATGTCCTCAAATCCTGCTCCTGTATCCCACCCCTCTTCTTTTATAAAAATTACAGATCTGCATGATTCACGTGGGTCAGATTTACAGATTGGAAAATCCGGAATTCCAGAGAAATCAAATCCCTGAATACTGTACATGTATTTTTTTAAAGACACATAGCTCTTTTGATGTAGATTTGAGAGTAACTGTGGTTAAAAAGACATTTTTGACAATCCTTGTGTCTGGTGCAATAACATATTCATGTATGTGCACTGTATCTGTTAAGAAGTAATGATCCCAGTATGGTCACAGGGGAACAAAGACAACATAAGGGACATCTAATCATACATTATGTAAGGGTCTGTGTAGAAATATTCCCAGACTATAGTGCTCTCATGTGACAATATATGTACAGTGTTTCACTTTTATCATCTCAACATAGATTATTAATGAATATTGTATTGTTCTGTCAAAACATCTAGATAATATAATGTTGAAAAAAAAGAATGTTAATAGTTACTCTAAAGAAAACGTAGGACTACCCTTGTAATATGAGAATCTAGCAGTGCAGCAATGGTGCAGTGTGCAGAGTACCTCTTCTTTTGCAACATCAAGAGAAGGAGACAATTGCTTTCTCTTCCACACCTGTGCTTTAAAGCCCTGTAAGTAGCTTAGAGCTGGGTTGCTTGCTGCAGGGTGTGGTGGTATGATGGTGGTAACTTGAGATGTAAAGTGCCCACCATGTCTGACTTTGGCTCTTAAAAATCATTGCGTCATAGATACAATGGTATTTTACATTCTAAAGTAAATGGATTTTCAAGCCTCCTTCGACGAAATGTTTGAGGTTACATCCTTCATCTTTACAAGTTCAGTTTGATATGTAATGATAGAAACCACCTTTCAGCCGTAATGATAGGTGTACTTTACCTACTATCTAAGTCATGTACAATTATGTGGTTTTCTATTTTGTCTTTACAGTCCACACAGACCTTCTTCTTCCTCTAGATATTGTTATATTTTAATCAATGACCTGACTTAGGCTAATAAAAACCATGCTAAGAGTCTATAGCTAACCTGGTGGCTCTGTGGCGTTAGACATGCTTTGAAGTGGTTTTTGAGCCAAATGCTAGCATCAGCAAGCTAAAATAATAATAATAATAATAATAATAATAATAATAATAATAATAATAATAATATATTTTATTTATAACGCACTTTTCATTCCAGAGAATCTCAAAGTGCTAAACAGGAGAAATATTTTCACTGGCAATACTAAAATGCTAATGTCATCCAGCTTCAACTGTCGAGACATTTCACTAAAACCCTAAAATACAAATATGATGGCACAAGTGGAAAATTCTGGAGATTTACCAAGGTCACTAGGTTCCATCCACCATGAATTTCAATTCATGGTGGATGGAACAATTTTCCATGGCAATCCATCCAAGTTTTTTAGACATTTTAGTCTGGACGAGAGTGACATAATGAATTGAATGACCATGTCATTTTAGCGTGAGTAATTAACAGTTTTGAATGTTTTAAACATTCATGTATAATTAATGTAAGCTTTTCTTTCACTAAATAAGATATTTTCAGCAAGTGATGAAAATCCTAAATAACAGAACTGGGTTTGCTCTGTTAGCCCTCTCTGGTGAACAATTTTTAGGCCTCCCTATCTGCCTCCCTCCTTCTTTGTCTGTGGTTTCTAACCCCAGCTACAGTGGTCAGACATGGGCCCCCCATGTTTTCCATGGACAGTTTATCACACTTCCTTACACTTTTCAGGGCCCCCAGTCAGTCTGCCAGACAGGAAAATCAAAGACTATGGGACATACCATTACAGTGAAAATGGTACATTGCACTGTACAGCATGTTGATGATATATAACCTTAAAGTCTCACAAGTAAATGCAAAACAGGAAGGAGGTCTGAGCTGAGTTTAGCTTTTAAATGTTTGAATTGCACATTGAATTAATTGAAAATGAATTAAAATGACATACCTACACCTATTGAATGGTATAGCAAACTTATTTAATTTGAATGTCTGTAAATGTCATTTTGTTGGAACTGTATGGAGTTGGATTTCATTAAAGAAGGTATTTAATAAATAATTCATGATTCAGTCAATTTCACTATCATTGTATGTTATGTTATAAATCAATTACTTTCTAGGGCAGTACTTTCTGTCAGTCTAGCCTGGCTTCACAGTCATTCTATCAAACATTGAGAAACACATTTCCGAAGAGGCGACAGAGCATAGAACAAAACCACACCTTTCTTCATCAAACATTGGGCCTTATTCCTGAGAGTTACTAGATCATGAATTGTGCTTCAAAAGATAGAATCAGTATTTTTGTATGGTGAATAGAATACATATGTTTAATAGCATGCATTCTGTAATGTGAACATAAACCTTGTTATAAAGAAAATGTCCTTGTTTCTGACTTATTAAAGATATTTGGTAAAGTAGTAGAGAGTGAGGTAGAATACTCACTAGTTCCACTGAAGTAGTAAACATATGTCCAACATACAGTACTTATTAATAAACTTAAACTAGCTTAAAGTAGGGCAAACTGTAAGTTGAGAGTAGTCTCCTTACATTTCTTGTAACTTTTTTTTGAAGAAGAAAAACAACACCATGTCTTCTGAAACTTATCTGCACTGGTGAAAAACATACTCATATCTTGTACATAATTAAAAGTAGCAATACTACACTGTAGAAACAATGGTAAAAGTCATGCATTTGTAAAACATCCATTTTAGAGTAAAAGTCAAAAAGTATTAGCATCAAAAAAATATTCTTAAGCTATAAAGCATACTCATGCAGAATGATCCATTTCAGAATCATGTTCATTGCATTATTGGATTATAATTATTGGTGAATGGCTGTGTGCATCACTTTAATGTTACAGCTGCTAAAGGTGGAGCTCGTTTTAATTACGCTATATACTACTGTCTTGTGAATTTACCCACAGGGAGTCATAACGTCTTATCTTAAATTAACCTGTAAAAATGTATCATCAGTTATTTGTTAATTACATTTCATATCGTTAATCTGAATATGCAAAGTAACTAGTAGGCCTAACTAAAGTTATTAAATATATGTAGTACATTAAAAAGGGCAACTTTTTCACTCTGAACTTTAATGGAGTAGAAGTATAAAGCAGCTAAATATATATATAAATACTATATACTATACCTAAGTACCTTAAACTTAAGCAGCTTATACTTAAGTATAGTACTTGAGAAAATGTACTTTCTTACTTTCCACCAATGCTTATATGTAACTACACACACATTTTAAGACACAATTGTATTTTTGAAGATGTAATATGTCAAACATTTTTTAGAAGTGTTTATGAAAAACATTAGCACTACTTGGTAGAACATCAGCCTGCTCTTCACTGTCCATTCCCCCCCTTACTTTTTCACTTCAGCTACAGGCTCTTTGCTGTGCAAAACAACCTACAACAATAGACTAATTTCACACAGGCTGAAAACTTGGGACGGGGCCTCTCAAGCCATTGTGCAAGCAAAATAAGGCTTTCTGGTTCCCACTTTTCGACTTTCTGGAGGACGCCATTTCATTATCAATCACATCAATTTTAGCAATCTACAAATAACTTACATCAAAATGCACTTTTTTCAAGTTTCAAAGAGTCTGAACCACATGTTTGCCTTCTGTGATGTGTAAAATGCTTGTTTGCAAGGTTAAATTAAAACTCCCATTTTAACATGCAAAAATAAGGGCTCAAACAGACGCAGAAGAGCAAAGCAAGAATGCGAAATGACTGATGAATGGTTAGGAGAGTTTAGGAAGAATTATTATCATTATAGCTGAATAATGGTGTATGACACCTGTTTCCTAACTCTTTAATTAATTGGGCTTAGGCTTAATTGGACATTACGCTGGGAAATGCCAATATACACGTTATTTTCCACTTGTTAGCTCCCATGACAGCAATGGCTCCTATTTTGTTTTCCCTCCAATGTACCTCAGCCAGGATATGTATGAGCCTGCCAGCCGTTAACCCCACAGAGGAAGTGTGCAGGAAATGAGATCAGCCCTAAAAAGAGGTAACGCCTGAGCCACTGACACCAGACCAATAACTGTCATTTACTGCACCTGATACAGAGATACACAAAATGCAACAAATAACAGGAAGGTCAGTGTAGAATACAGTAAAATAGCATAGAATAGACAAACATGATGCAGCAGGAGAACTAAAGAGAAGAGTATGTTATAGAAAAGCAGTAAGGAATGTAATACAAAAACAATGAAGGACAACATGCTCAAAATAGAACAGACAAAACAAAGAAATACAATACAGCACAGCAAGAAAGCACAACATTCACAACTCTAACCATCACTCTGTCTCAAAGACGGGTTCTGTTGAAACACAGTTCAAAATACCTGTGAAGGGGTGTATGTTGACTTCTGGCACTGTATGTAACTGTAGCAGCATATAGAACTCAGTTTCCTTTGTGCTGCTATAGAATATAATATAATAGAACCAATAGAACAGAATAGAGTACAAACATCTATAAACAAAACATGGCAGATAAGACCAGGCTAGAACAATAAACCACTGTGCAGAAAACAGAATGTTGAGTGCACCATACAGTGTGAGAGGAGATTAAAGACATAAAAGAATAGCACTACCCAAACGAACTATCAGACAAATTCTGTTTGAAAAAATATTTTTCAATTGCTAAAAATACCAGCAGGGTTGGGTCTCACTCTGTGGCGGTGTGTGAAACTGTCACTATGCCCTGCACACATTCTCTTTACCATGATGAAAGACACACAACTTCACTGAAGAAACCAGGCCTGACAGCAGCGTGCGCACACGTGTGCATGTGTGTGTATGCTGTGCATATGTATTCGTGTATCTCAGCACACACACAAGCAGCATGAATTTGTGCTTTCTCTAAGATCGAAAAAGAAAACATTTAGTTTTTTATTTATTGAGACAGGAGGCAGGAAGAATGATGAAACATTTACAGTTGCAGCTATCACCTACACCCAGTAACAAGAGTTTTTTGATAACATACATAGATACAAACACAACACTTCTTTTTGAGGCACAATACATGACTTCAGTTGGCAGAAAACTTACTTGTTATTTTGGGTTTATGTTTTATTTGAAATGACTGATTTGTGTTGGCTTAAACTCCTGAATCCTGAATGCTGCCAGATGTTCAGAACAAATTAATTTATGCTGCTAAAATCCACACTGATTCGGCTCCAAAAAGTAAAACTATCATGAATATTGCAGTTGTCAATCACATTTTCTTTTATTTGTAAGCTTTTGCTCTGCGTGTTAGTGACACAAGGATACACTGTTGGTATGCTGTTGCAGCATTTGTGATTCTTTTTACACAGCTGAATAAAACATGATAGGTGCGTTTGTGTGCATGGCCCACCTTGTGTTTACTTATGCAAAACATAATGAAGCATGATTTATGCTTCAGCACCATTAACTACAAATGTATTAATGTTTCTTGCTGTTTGCAGATCTTACTTTTTGTCATAAAAAATTAGACAGACAATATCCCCTGAACTATGCGCGTAAGACTGAAAAACAGCCAAATCTGTGATGCGATAATAGCAAAAAAAGAATTTGTCATAACTGTGAACTGTCGACTTATCATGCCCCGAAAATGAATTAATGTATGATAGTGTTAAAGTCTATCACATTACGTGATTCAATGAATGACTGATGAAATGAGTAAATATATGAACAAATAAATGAATAAGTAATGAAATGATTAATCATTTAATTAGTTGAACAAACTAACCGCATGTCATAGACTGACAATGCTCGAAAGCCTCATCACTATATTTGCATAATCAGACTTGTGCAGACTTGTGTTTTCTGACAAATTTAAACACATATCTATACATATTTATACATGTATTTTCAGGCATTGCAAAATCATATTTTGCATGCTTTATGAACATGTAGTTTTCAGAAAGCTTATTGAACACTTCATTGCTGAATGAACAAGTATATTTACCATATTTTTCAAAGGAAGATCATATAATTTGAATGAAATGATAACATAATACTGTATATATAGACTGTTGGTACATACATTGTGCACAGCTATGTTTCACTTTAAACAAGATCTACACTGCATACTCTGCTGTTTCATTTGTTCCAGGAAACAAGGGCACACTAATTTAGTAAAAACACAGTTGGCTGGCTGATGCAACACAGTGAAATTTGAGGAGCATTCATGCACAATAAGACCACCTATTGAGCTGCATGTGTGTGCGCCCAAGTGTTTGTGCATGTGTAGAAATCAATGTCAGTATTTTTATGTACTGTACATGTATGGGTGTCTGTGTGTGTACCTGCCACTGATGTACAGAAGAAATAGATTATGTCTGTTGTTCACTCCTACAGCGCAGCCTGAAGGCAATTTTCATCACTACCTCTGTGCTGTTGTAGGTATGTGTTGAGGCTTTTTCCTGCCATAATGCAAAATTTTTGGCTTTGAGAGTTAAAATCCTACATCACCCCACCTAGTTGAAGTTGTGTTATTCAAATTCAAGCCCATAATCAGCCTGTGCAGTTTAAGGCCACTGCTGTGGCTCACTTTTCACTGTTTCTAGGTGAAAAGCTATACCGCTATTATATGATTGCACTGCTTTTGGGGAATTTTGCCACATTGCTCAAGCAGTGTGTGACTACAAGAATGGCACCAAAATCATCTCTCTGTTTCCAGGAGATTGCTTTGTCCACTGTGCACAGTAACCAGAACAGTGAATGGCAATTTATCAGCACTGTTGAAATGCCCATCTGTATTTAGCTGCTCTGCAACCTAATTGAAAATAAGGTAAAAGGTTAAACACTAGTACATAATTTACACCTGATCAAGACAACAAAAATGTCTTTAGAGTAGGTGAAACCATGTCTCTGAATCCACTCATCGGACTCTTATTAGTACTTGCCCAGCACACAGCTTTTGGCTCGCACCTTGTTGACATTTGACTCTGTGATGTCTGCTGTCTTTTGAGCTTCATCTCCATATGCATCATCCTGAAGCTGCACACATGAGTGTTTTCCTGTTCCCCCTGTAAGAACAAAAAGTCAAAATGTGTACAGGCATTTGCTTTTTTTTAAGTAAGTAATCAAAATCCTTTGAGTTGTAATTTAATATTTGGCACCTGACTCCTATCAACAGCAGGTCAGATTGTCTAAGATGAAATGCATGCATTTGTTTGTCTCAGTAATACAATAACTCTTCATTTGGTTCTACACAGTAAAAAAGCCCTTCAGAAATCAAGCAAACAAAAAAAAAAGTAGAATTAACACATATCATGCATCTTCACTGGAAAGATCATCATTTGCATCATAACATGAGTTTTAGTGGTCTATGACGTACTTTGAGCTATTCATGGACATCTCTGAGATGTTTCTGGGCCTCAGCAGACTGGTGATTGGCCTGGCTCAGTTGAAACTTCATTTCATTCAATGTCTCCCTCTATCTTGATTCTCACAGTATCATTGCTGCTCCTCAACGCAGAGTTCAGGATTCTCTACATGGAGTCGATCACCCTTTGGCTATTCCTCTTGATTTGTTCCATCTCTTCATCCTTCTCTGCCAACTTCCTGTCAGCCTTACACACAATCTTCATGTTCAGCTGAAGCTTCCATGGTTTATCAAGGAAATTTAAATATTGCAGCCTATAGGTTATACTTTACCCCTTGAGGTTATTTTTGGTTGTGTCTTATTTGGCTTCATGAAGCTCAGTGCACACTTCTTTTCCAGCCGTCTTGAGCTCATTTCGCTTCACATTTTCACCACTCTGTTCAATCAAGTCAGAAATTTTTACTTCAGAAAAAAACAGACAGAATAGACAGACCTCTGGTTTGGTGCAAAGTCCCTGTGCACAAAGGTTTAATTAAATAATTTCAGGTTTGCATTGAACATTACCAATACATTGATAATACACACAATACATACAAGATCTTAATAAGTGTGTTATATTTGCTCAACCACTAGACTCCTTGTTGAACGTTAACAGACAGTTAAGTGTCAACCACAAGAAGAACATGCCCGATGAACTACATTGCAGGTTCTCATTCTCCGTCTTCAAGGTCTTCAACTGCCCCACAGCCACCACATAGGAGTTCTTCATTTGAAAGAACTCAGATCTGGTCCCCTTCAAACCAGTTCTCACTCCCAACTTGTCAAATACAGCCGCTTGGTCAGTGGCCACATGCTTGAAACTATGATGCTGTAGGCACCTGTCTTGCATCATTTCTGGAGGTGACGTAAAAGTCATGTGTAAGTAAAAGTAAGGTGTAGTATAAATAGAAGAGTCCACGTAGGGACAAGGCCAGGGCGGTTGGATGGGTAAATTCAGTAGGACAATGCTGACCCTTCTTCATCTTGCGTACGTAAGTTAAGTTACGTAACTTAACTTGTGTAAGTATTGTATCTATTTTAACCCAAACCATGATCGTTTCCTAAACCTAACGAAGTAGTTTTGTGCCTAAACCTAGCAATACTGCACGTTTCACAATGTTAACCATATATGTTTCATTTTGAACTGGATATTGCATATTTATTATTGCTAACTTAACCACGGAACCCTGCACTGACCAAGCTGCCAAATTATACATCATAGACATAGGGTGTTATACACTATTATTGATTTGATTGAAGATTTGTCTTCTGTTCACTCGCTTTTCATTTTGTTAATAGGTAAATAGATTCGAAAGGATGTCTATTTTGAAAGGTTTATTACTTTACAGCATTTTTTCCACAACTTCCTAAAGTGTTTGCATAATATTGTTTCATATAAAAGCTTTAAAATAAAATATATAAAACGTTATAGTATCTTTGTGGGAGTAGTCCATAAGGCCACCTCACAATGTCATCATCCATTGCAGTGTTTTACTGTGGACAACATCATACCAATTAAGTGGACTTAATTAATGGACCATTAACCAGCCACCCTTTGGTATTGTAGTAATATAGTTATACAGGGTAATTTAAGTTGTTATTGCGGTAATCTATCTGCTATATTCTCATTAAGATATTATATTATTTTACAGTCTGTAAATTTGTTAGTTTATATGTTATATGTTTATACCAATTTATTAAATGTGTCTCAATTTTATTTCTATCATGCTTTTTCATAAATGGAATGCAGTCACTTGTTAATGTTCCTCTGATTCATATCAAGGTAAGTTGCCACATTGTTGCCTTTCTCCACATCACTTATTAGAACTGATTTGATGTGTGACATATAATGTAACGCCATGTCATATCATGTACAATCATATTATGCTGCTGGTGGTGTCTTTTCATAAAATGCTTAAAATTATGTAATAATGAACAGAGCTATACCTATACTTGGTTCCATCAGGTTCAGCCTGCTTGCTAAACCTTGTGTTGCCGTGATACACAGCACCAGTCAACACGTCACTAACTTCTCCTCACCACCGAAGCTCAGAATATCAATGGCAGTCTGAATTTCACTGGAAAAAAGTCATTTGCTGTTTGAGCTCATCCTTTGGTGTGTTCTCTGTGATTCTCTGTGTTCTCAGTATTTGGACAGTGACACATTGTTTGATGTTTTAATTACCTTGGATGTGAAATGACAGTAGTTATTTAATTGTTCACTCCATATGGCTGAATATAACCTCTAATTAAAGCTGCCAATCTTTTACCTCATAATTACTGTGCCATTTCATATTCAGTAATGCTATAACAGTAGGGAGCCAAAACATCAAACAATGTGTCACAGCCTAAATCCGTATGGAGCTCAGCAAATTACTTTCCATTGACTTACATCTGCGTCAATGAACTCTTCTGTGTCATTAATGCACTTGACAGTTATTTCACCCTGGTGATCATTGTGCTGTCATTAGAGTTGGTAGAGAGCTTCTGTATGAAGTTTGGGGTAACAGCTAAGAGTTTTCAGGAAATTACTCCAGTTTTAGATTAGAGATAGGGAATGCATTTGTAAGCTGTAAGTAAGTAGAAAGACGAAATGACAGAAGATGGTATTCCACTGCTCAAGACAATGAAAGCCTGTGACGGATGGCTTAGACCATAGCATAGATTCTGTTTGACTCATAGAGACTTGAGAATAGTTTTCACCGTCTTCTATTAAAATTTGGCCAGTATTTGTAATACAGCAAACAGAATACAAGTACAAGTCAGACAATAATGTTGCACTGCTTCCACACTGTTCATTGTCCATGAGCTCCAAGGTCTGATGAATGTGATTTGTTTTGCTGGGGACTAATTATTTATTTCACTTTTGAACTGAAACTTTATTGACATGAAGAAATGTCATGATATCGGTGTCGTATGGTTTATATGCAGGCAACTGAAGCAGCTCATTATCTTTTATTAGCCCCTCCTTTTCAGTCCCTTACAGCTGGCTTTTGCCAATGTCAGCAACTGTACTGCTGATAACATTCAACACATGCTTCAAAATAGAGGCCGCCCTGTTAATACCTTGTCAACATAGTGATATATTGAAAGAGGGTTCCAAGTTAGGGAAGCTAATTTTGCAACTGTATAACATGTGTAGCCATTAACACATCCTTTTTTAAGGTTGCAGAGCAGACTGGAATTCTGGTAGTTTTATGGCATGGTCACCTACTAAATTCTTCTGACATTAGGATCTGTATGTTAAGTCCATTGTTGCAAGTGGTGGATTCTGCTGCCTTCTAGCCTTCACCCAGTGCAATGGTTGCAATGCACTTAATAACATGGTGTTGACAGTCTTCCCAGCTCCAGAAGCTGGTTGTGACAAACACAAGCTCAGCAGTTGTTCCAAAATGTGTGGCCTGTTCCAAGAAGTAGGTTTACTAAGATATCTTGATAACATTTCTATGTGAAATGTGGTACCACCTTAGATGTGGAAGATTAACAAATATAAATCAACCCGTTTCCAGGATTCACTAAGTAAGGTACCAGACAACTCAGTAAATCGTAACTTTAGGAACATGTGCTGGAAAAAAATTATTACTGAAATTACTAGCTGGACCTGAAAGGACCCGTAGCCAACATGCACTAACTCTTGCTACAATTTCCGTCTTAATTTAAGTCAAAGACCAAATTGGAGTTGAAAATTACACTTGAACACAGCTACTGCTTTTAAAAATTATGGGCTTCAGTTCAGTATTGGATCATTACAATCAATTAGCCTTAATCAAGCAAAAATAAAAGAAGGGGTCAAGGTTTTCTGTAGCTCTATAAAGTTTATAGTCTTGAGGGACTGAGGATCATATTTATCTTCAAAGAATAAGCTTGCCAAACAACAGATGAATGCACACAAATAGTTGAGGATTATCAACAAATAAACAAATCTAATGAACCATGCTCACTGAAATGTGCCATGTTGATGCCACATTAGCTCATGCAGCATTGTTTTGTTTTATGGTAGTCCAAGTAGAAGTAAGGTTTTTAAAACGAAGGCTTACACACTAGTCACTGGTGGCTGGTGAAGCTCTCAAGACAGTCATCATCACTGTCTCAGTTTTCACATTGCAAGAATATGTTCTACGCAAAGCTGATTTTAATTCACACTTTTCACATTTTTTACAGTAAAGACAATTTAACCTTGCAGAGAGTTTTATGTTGAGTTCAGGGGGGGAAATGGGG
>JAPMOB010238627.1:503-10929 GCA_029875015.1 Lepomis gibbosus | reverse complement strand
AACAGATACTGGACACCAGGCACTAGACAGGACAGAACCCAAAACCCAACATACTATAAGACAGACAATAAACTAAACAAGGTGTGGCTGACAGGCAGACTGTGACACTTTCTTTTGTTGTCTTCTTTTGTTTTTCCACATCCCTCTCTTCCGGTCTTCATTATTATGGGCTAGTAGTGACCTTGAAAAAAATGACAGATAGGCATGCACATGCACACAAACTCAGGTGACCTTGGTTGGCAGTGACGAACATCATTTGAAGATTTAGGTATGGTGTTAGCTGAGGCTGTATAGAGGCACTTTATTGGGCGGACTGCACCTTTTTATAGCTTATAGGCCTAACGCTGATACAGAAAGAGACAGATGGACTGACAGAACAAACAGACACAGTAATAAGGTGGGCGGAGAGGCAAAGACATGACTAGGCAGACAGGCTGACAAACATACCAACATACAGCAATTTGTGAGAACACAGGGGAATGTCCAGATGGCTCAAGCCACAGACAGGCAGGCAGACAGAGTGAACTATTTTAGAGCCTTTAGGCCTTATATGAAATCTTGTGTAGCTTAATGGAAGCAAAGTTGTATTAACTATGCCAGGTTTAAGAGTAATATGCCCTTTGTAGTGATTTGCACAGTAGAAAGAGGTCTTCAGACCAGAGGGAAAAAAATCATGAATGGAAATCAGACTGCTGAACAACAAAAACTGCTCAGTTGAATAGATGGTATTTTTAGCTGCACTAGGCAAGATTCTCATGTACAAATATATTACCTTTTCAGCCTAAACCACAAAGTGCAGCAGAGACAGAGACCATCCATTTCCCTTAACTGACACATTACAGAATTTGCATTTCTGGTGTTAGATATGGCAGAAAATCTTCTCAGCACATAGGAAGTGACTAATTGAAATTTAAAACATAACTGCTTTCATGCTCTTGATTTAGCTGTGAGAGTGTGAAAATATAAATGCTCTCTTTTTGGGGTAAGAGGTTATTTAAATCGTCTCCTCTTCGTAAGTGTGCAGGCATTACCTTTTTCATTGATGCTTTTTACAGATAGCTTTGCACCTACGTGATGTGCGTATAATTACTTTCCTTCAAAACAAATAGCAATGAACTGTTGGTGACTTGCCTGAAGACACCAGGTCACATGGCACACACAAGTCAAGCGAAATAACATCAGGACCCAAGTAAGATCTGAATCCTTTCTTTAGCAACTGCAAGTTTGTACAGTATGAGGTAAAATCTCCTCTTTAGTAACACTTTTTGTGATGTGATAATTGGCATTGACTAATGGGCATTATAACCAGAATGTTGTATTTTGTACAGGCTTCACCCTCTAAGGCCATAACTAGTCCGACCTGAGTTTGTGTCTCTCCGGAGGAGAGGTAGCGGTGAGTGGACAACTTTGCAGTCCAGGACAAGGAGGTATGGCAGCCCATGTGCACTCATTGAATGAACCACTGGAGTTCCTGTTGCAAGAGGAGCAGGAGTTGGAAAACTCCGCTCTTTCCATCCACAGTTCTCCAGGCAGCTTACCTCCCCATTACAAAGGTGGAGTGATCCATACTCTGTGGATGTGGGCTTTCCCCTCTCAGGCCCAACATGATCACTTTCTCTGGTGTGTACCCAGTGCCCAGATCGTGGCCTGCCTGGAGGAGAGGTCCCCCAAAGCGATTTCTAAAACTCGGACGCAGCCAACGACATCCTGCTTCCTCACTCACAAAGCTACCAGCGAATTCATCCACCATTAGGGAGGAAGAGAAGGAAGAGGTGAGCAAAGTTGCCAACGCTGCTCTTACCCTTTGTGCCGCCTCAGCCATCTCTCCTGTGCGGATTGGCAACTGGCAATCCCAAATTCACTAGGACCAATGGCTGCAGCAATCCACCATCCCTGAGCCATTTGCTGTTGTTTCCCAGATTTCCCCCACATTATGGAGCCAGCTGCTGTCAGCCACATCACTAACATGCAGCGACTAAAATCCTCTTAAACTCTGATGCTGCTGCCCCTCCACACTGTGCACCCCCCCGGTGGGCTTCCCAGCCCTTTCCTGCTGGCCCCCCCATGGGTCACAGCGGTAGTCGACTCCCCCCCTCCCTTCTCCGAGATACTGGAAACTGTTCTGTCGTCCACGGCTCAAATGCCATGTGTATGTAACTGAATAAAGACACTGAGAGCTAGCACATGCTTTGCAGGAATCTTTACTGGAACTTGTTATGTGTCACTTCCAAAACAGTCCGTGTGTCACTACACCAAAACTTTAGTTCCCTTTACAGAACGGGGGTGAGGGTGCTGTTTTATCTGGACAACCTGTTGCTGCTAGTCCACTCGAGGGAAGAGGCAGCACCAAAGACAGTGACGCTGGTGACATCTCTCATGCCTAGGTTTCACGGTAACCTGGGAGCAGAGCTCCCCTCTTCCCCCCCAGACCGGCACCTATCTGGGCATGGTGTTAGATTCATCCTGCATGAAAGCTCGTCTCTCACCAGAGAGACAGATCCGCTCCTTCGCCTCACTTGGGCTGTGGTGACGGCACTGTCAGTCATGCAGCTGTTAGGATTGATGTCAGCGACTACTGAGGCTCCAGCTGTGGATCTTTCACTTGCATATTGATCCAGTGAGTCAGAAGCGGCATGAATTCCCACTGGAAGAACCCCCACACCTTGTCCATCAGGGTTCCCCTGGTCAGAGCCACATCTCACATTCTAGTCTTCACTGACTCGTCTCTAACGGGTTGAGGTGGAGTGTGTCACACTCCAACCACCAGTGTGTGTGACACTGGTGGTTGGAGGCCAGTGGCCAGCCCACATGCCTCTACACACCCAACACGCTGGAACTACTTACAGTGTAGAAAAGTGGTCCAGTATTTCGCTCCTCTTCTGCGAAACCAGCATGTGCTGATTCGCACGGACAAGGCCACGGCATTCTGTATAAATTGGCAGGTGTGTGATCAGCACAGTTACTGAGCCACAGTTGTGACGAATGTTTTACCAGTGAACTTCAGCTTCAGCTTGTGCTGCTTTTCTAGGTGGCAGAATATAAGAAGGTGGAAGAACATGTCTGGTCCAATCAAGGTTGGTATTTCTCAGTGCACTGCAATATTTTAAGCTAACTAATGGCTGCCAGTTTGCCCTATAAATCATCAGAACAGAGATAAAAATGAAACCATCACCAAGATGGAGAGGAGAGAACCATGCTAGGACATCATTTTAATACAGTTGTATTGGTGTTTGCGCATGTGGATCTGTATCTGTGTGGTCAAAGAAGAAGCTTTGGAGGGGAAAAAATAGTATGTGAGAAATCTTCACTCTATTCATGTGTGTGTGTTTGTGTGTTCAAGATCAATGTCTTTTGTGTGTGTGTGTGTGTGTGTGTGTGTGTGTGTGTGTGTGTGTGTCTAAAGATGCATGGCTAAGCTCCACTGTGAGAGACTCTTTTTTTTTTTTTAGGCTTATCTGTCTTGCTGCCTGAAACACATGATCAGACCTGATGCTTCTTTTATTTGAGCAACACATGTTGGCTGTTTAGTTTTATTCTCCCAGAGAGTAATATTCTCACCAGAGTTCCCTAAATCATTTTTTCTCAGTGGGGCAGATTTGCTTCAAAAAACAGCAAGTAGGCAATATAACAAAATAGTACAAATTGAGCTACATGGATGATTATGAATTTCACCAGATTTGAATTCTGCTCAACCTTGAGGATTTTGACAGATGGGCTCTTTCCATTGCACAGCCCTAAAAGAAATGTAAATTGTAAATTTGCTTCTCATGTAAAGTTTGCAGGTAATGTCAGGCTAAAGGCAGAGTAAATGTACGAGGGCTAAATGAAGCAGAGCATTGAGCTCTGTATATGATTGGTGATAAAAAAAACTTCATTTGTACAGTGCAGGTCAGTTTATAGTCTGCAGACAGCAGTTGAAGAAGAGCATCAAAAAGTGCATCTCCACATTTTAAAAAGGTCTGGTTAAGATCAGATATATTTCTCTCTTAGCTTTGTTCAAACCATGTAGTGTAAGCTGTGGTTTATGGATTGGCCTCCGAATGCATGACTTAACTAGCCAAAAACACGAAACAAAAGTGTTAATGATCACTGATCACATACAATCAACATTAATCTCAGCCTGTAGCAGAAGTCATACTGATGCGCACAACTGTACAAATCTAAGCTAATTCAACTCCCCTCGTTTTTCAACGAATCACATAAATACATAAATCACACACATTTAAGTTAGAATAGTCAGTAATCACAATTGTGGTTGTAATGACCCCTTCAGAGTTTCTTCAAAGCATTTTTCTCTGGATAGTATTATTGCATCCAAGTAGTAGCTTTTTTACATTTTTTCCTAACTCCTATCTTCCAATTTTTACCGTCAGTCAAGTCAAGATTATAGTGCTGTTATGAATGGTATTGCAAATGCTTTTGAGACGAGCACTGCTGCTCTCCCCCCAAAAAAGGGTTGCTTTTCCAGAGTGCACGATTTAATTCGAGTGAAGTTTTGCAGACAGTTTAATGCTGTGAGGCAGATAAGAAACGTTGATTTGTGAGGCGAGATGGTGTGTCCCTCAAGCCTTCCATCCTCAACATAAATAATATTCTATCATTTTGAGATTGAAAACAAATCCCCAGGTATTCAGCAAGACGTTTGCAGTGATATTTTGGTTCAGTTCAGCTGTGAAGGCATCTGCATTTTGGCGAATTGATGGGAGAAATTTATTCATTATGATTAAAAATGTATTTAATAAGTTTCTCCATTGTGTTATTTAGGCAGGACATTTTTTATATTGGAAAATTTTAATAAGAGCCAAACCAAGTCAACAGTATGTGAAGGAGACACTAAATGTACATCAGACATCTGTTTCTTGTTAATTAATTATTGGCTAACTTTTACTCCAATACTTATATCTGTAATAAGCTAATATTGGCCCAGCAAATCTATTGCTCTATACTCTAATCTTAAAACTGGTAATCAGACTTGACTTGACAAAATCTCACATTACTTGAAATCCAGAAGCCTGAATCTTTCTGGTCTCTCTATGATGTATCTCCATGCTAACACAATGGTATCCTGATAGTTGTCTATCAATATATTTGCTGTCAAATTGGACATGTCCAACACAGGACCACACAGGGTTGCAAGATAGTCAAGATAAATGCACAGTGATGTGGAATTATTGACAAGTTAACAAAGAAGGAAAGCACACGTTGCTGCTGCACAAAGTATTTTTGTCATGAAATGGGGGAAAGTTTTATCTCTTGAGCCCTGTAACAGGTTTTTAAATAAGAAGAAAAAAACACTCCTTGCTCGAATTGTTTTCATTGTTGATTAACCTGTCAATCATCTTCTCGATCAGTTGAGTAGTTGTTTGGTCTATGAATGTATCAATCTGTGTTTCACAAAGCCCAAGATGACGTCCTCAAATGTCTTGTTTTGTATGAACCCCAAAGATATTCAGGTTAAGGAGTGAACAAACCAGAACATTTTTACATTAAGAAACTGTAATCAGAGAATTGTGACTTTAAAAAAAAAACAACCTAATCAATTATAGATAAATTGATGATTAATTTAATAGTTGATAAGTAATCGATTAATTGCTGCAGCTTTAACTGTATTCTGGCGCTCCTCAATCAGGCCTGTAAAATACTGTATATGCTCATCACATTTGTACAGTAGGTGTACATCTCTAGGTTTGTCAGGGGGGAAATGGTAGGGATTGGCAATGTGATTAAAGTGTGCTTTTATTGAAACCATGGGGAGTGTGTGTGTGTGTGTGTGTGGTTAAAGGGACATGTCAGTGCTTGCTAGGGCATTAGCAATAAATGTTTATTTATTAACTGAATAACACTGGAGCTTATATAGCTACAGTACAGCACCACCCAAGAAGTTATCAACACACACACACACACACACACACACACAAACACACTAACTGGTGACAATAATGTAACAACACTACATGATCAGAATCCTTACAGATACAGACTAGAATTATGGCCACATAGACACAGATCAACCTGCACCTTAGTCTTACCATAACCAGACAACAACTCCCTTGATGAGAAAAATGTCCTTACTCTAGAGGGTTTTTTCGTCATCTGTCTCTCCCTGTGGAATTCTCCAAAAGCTTTCACACGAGGCAGGTGGTCTCAGATTTCATGTCTATGATGCCTGTTGTTATCTCATGGAGGCTGTCAAAGGAACTGACTTAATGACTGCCAACCGTACCAGACTCCCCACAACAGCAACATGTACTGACAATGATCACAATCTCAAATTAACAAAACATTGTGTCATGTGGCGGGTAATTATGAACCACAAAGACATTGGACCGATATGCCAAGAGAGACACAAGAGAGATGGACAGAAGCTCATAGAAAAATATTGCAAATAATTAAAACATGAATAAACGACCAATAAAAAGAAGCTAGTCATAGAATTATCTATGCCGAATTGTGACTGACAGCAGAGCAACCCAAATGTCATTTTGTGCAACATTTCTTATATAGAAATATATATCTGACACTGCCTCAGATATAAGTCATTTAAAGGTTCTGAATAAAATAAAATATGGATAGATAAATGGATGTAAAGGGGAATGGTGGTGGAGAAAGAATGCCATCTGGATGCTGATCTGGGAGGCTGCGTGATAAGCGGGAAGCTGAGACTCAGAGTGGGAGCTCCTTCTCGGTAGAGGTTTCACCAGAGTGATTTATTGACCCCCCAGACGGTACCTAGATTTGACATGAGAGAGTTGTGCACCAGGTCGAATGGGAAGGGATGATGGGATGAAGGGATGAGGGATGAAGGGAGGAGAGGGTAAGGTGTGAGTGGATGAAGGGAAGGGAAAGGGAGGGTGGGTCGCGCAAACAGAGACAGAGGAGGCCGGTTGAATAGCCTGGGTATAGATATACTTGTCAGGTTCAGGAGCAGGGCCACGCCTAACCACCCCTCAATCAGCTAAGTTAACTAATTAATTTCATTCACTAGCAAGGAACACGCCACAACAATATGTAATTTAAGGTTTAATGGATGTTCTGAATGTACGGATAGATGAATGTAAAGGGGTATGGTGATGGAGAAAGAATGCCATCTGGATGCTGATGAGGGGGCTGCGTGATGAGCGGGCAGCTGAGACTCAGAGTGGGGGTTCCGTCTCAGTAGAGGTTTCGCCAGAGTGATTTATTGACCCCCCCAAAAAAGAGTGATTATATTGCACTGAGCCATGTGTAGGCTTGATGGAGATCGTCGAGATTGTTGTGAATGTATGAATGGTAGGGCTGGAATGACCAATGGCCGAGGACCTTAATGGTTTGGTCGAAGATGCCTGATCTGGCTGCTGCAGAAGCGGCGCCGATGCGGAATGAATGGCTTGAATAATGTTCGGGTGATATGCCTGAGATGCAGAGGATGATCTCTGACAGATTGGGATGACAGGAAGGATTGTAGGCGGATGACGTAGAGGTGAATTCTAAACACCTCAGGAAGCCAAAGAAAGCCAAGAAAAACATGGATTCTAGAATCGAGTCGATTGCTGAGTCGAGTCGAGAATCGAGTCTCC
This sequence comes from Lepomis gibbosus, assembly GCA_029875015.1. Classification (NCBI taxonomy): domain Eukaryota; kingdom Metazoa; phylum Chordata; class Actinopteri; order Centrarchiformes; family Centrarchidae; genus Lepomis; species Lepomis gibbosus. Next base: position 3,373 of record JAPMOB010238627.1, on the reverse strand, counting down.
TGAACGAAGAGAATGAATGCAGCGACTGAGGAGGTCTGAAGGGTAAAGTTATCATCTAGCTGCTAGAGTGGGTTCTTGTTTCTTCAAGCTTTTAATTAACATTGTGACGTGGGAATGAGAGGTGGACAGACATGGGAAGCTGGTGACTATTGTGAAGAAGAAATTGATGCCTGCTAAGTAGGTCTGGATGGTAGCGGGGCGGATTTTCTCGATGGAAGGTGATGAAATTGTGATGAAATTGCAGATGGACATGATGTCCAGAGAGGGAAATGGCAGCAGATATGTGGCGTGAAGCGATTCCAGCCAGTCAAGAAGGCTGAGAGAGTGCTAGGGGCGAGGGCTGTTGATGATGGCTTCTTGTGAGGTGTAAGAGAGGTTTCTCAACTGAGGATTTAGTTGAATGTTGTGGCTGAAAACAGTCACTGGTTGTGGGATGACTGTCCGATTCTGGAGCCAAGTGTCTCAATTTCTGGAAAGAGAAACGCGACGATGAACTGGTGATGCTGTTTTGGGACAAGAAGGATTTTGCCTGCGGAATTATGTGAATGGTATAACTGGGATGGCCGAGGAGGGCTAGTAGCTGACGTTTGGTGAATATGACTGCTAGAAGACAGTTTGAGAGAAGTAGAGAGATGTGCTGTATTTTCTCTGCAGGTAGCGATGCCTGGAAGGATATTGAGTACAGGGTGATCCCTAAGAACTCAATGGATGTGCTAGGCCCTGAGGTTTTCTCTTTGGAGAGAGGGATGCCTAGTTCATGAAAAGCTTTGATGAGTGTATTAAGCCTTGCGTGAGGGGGTGAGGGTGGTGGAATGAAGACAAGGAAAACCTCACGGAGGTGGAGTATGTAAGGAAGTCTGTAGTTGTTAGTCAAGATCCAGCACAGGGCTTCAGACAGGGAGTTGAAGATCTTGGGACTGCTTCTTCAGCCGAAGACAAGACGCACAGAAAAATAATAGGCTCCTTTCCAGCAGCCCCCCCAAAAAACGCCAGAAATCTGGGTGAATGGGCAAGACTTTGAATGTGCTGGTGATATCTGCTTTGGAAAGCCAAACCCCTTGACCTGCTATACGGATGAGGGTGATGGCGTGATTAATGGTAGCGTATTGCATGGAGAAATCCGGGCTGGGGACAATGCTGTTGATGCTCGGAAAGAGTGAGCCATATGGGGCTAGGTCTATGATTAACCTCTTTTTTTCGGAATACTTCTGGGTGGCGACGCCTATAGGGTTGATTTGGAACAATGAAAAAGGAGCCTTGTTGAATGGGCCTATCATGAAACTCTCTTTGACTTTAGCTAGTAAAGAGTCGACTATGCTGGATTCGGCCGGCTATCTGATTAGCGAAATGCACGTGGTAACTATAGAAACCTTTTGAACGGGAAGGAGGCTACTGCTGAGGAGAGGTTTGCTGCTGACTCCCGGGTCCATGCCTGCGGCGACCTCAAATTCCTGATCTTACTGGCTGATGGGATGAGGCCTGAGAGTTGCGGGAAGACCAGGATATTTCGTTGGAGAAGCGAGGATCCTGGCGACACCGTGGTATGCTCACCTCGGAAGGCAAACGGCTCCCCCCCAGACGCATGGCTGATGTCTGACTGCTGTGGTGTAGGTGGGATGTAGCCGGTTTGGAACAGCTCGTCGTACAGATCGTCATCTGACTCGGGTGAGTTGATTTAGAGTTCTGGGTCCATGATTGCGACCGTTGTCTCTCTTGCATCAAGCAAACAGAGACAGAGGAGGCCGGTTGAATAGCCTGGGTGTAGATATACGTACTTGTCAGCTGATTGAGGTTTGGTTTTAGTCGTAGCCCTGCTCCTGAACCTAAGTTAACTAATTAACTTCATTTGTTGACAGTTCAAGAAAGTACTGAGTAAAATACATTTTTAGAAAAGGGGGATAGGGAAAAGTAAGAGAGAAACCAAAGTGCATTTTGTTATGTGTGACGACTAAAAAATACAGAAGGCTGTGTGTGTGTGTGAGAGAATCTTATGACCCAGCTCGCTAGGGGAAAGGGAAGCAACATAAAACTGGATGTGTTCGGTAAAATTAAGTTATTAATTTATTCGCAAAGAGGTTAGATGATTTATACCAACAAAAATACAGGAGGTAAACTACAAAGGCCTGTAAGTGCTGGTCAGATAAACAACTTTAACCAAATAAGGACTCTGGAAAATACAACTACATCCATCTGTATCTAAAGAAACTATTAAAATAAAGAAACTAAAATGAAAGTAAAACCTCACTTTCTAATTCTCACTAAATCAGAAACATAAAACAGTCAAAACAGCACCCCTGCTCCTGATGTGACTAACAAAGAAAATTCTTAGTGTGTGCGTGTTATCAGTGTAAACAGTACTATACCTGGTCCTCTCCCCTGATAGTTAACTAGTGCCTCATTCTAATTTCACAATCAACAGGATCTCTAGCAACTTTATACATAATACAACAAAAGGCACAGTGGCAACTGTTCACAGGATCGCAGACTGTCAAACCGGCCAAGCATTTATAGCTTCAGAATCCCCAAATTGCAATCTCTGGATTATTCAAGTTCTGTTTAATTTCATCCAGTTGATAAACTCATGATTCTCTTTTTCCTCACTGCCTCCTACCTCCAGTTCCCCAGTCTGCCCCCCCAAACAATTGACACACACACACATGCACGCACACTCAAAAGTTTTCGAATATTTCTTCAAGTGTAACAGTTATCTGAAGTTCCCCTGACAGATTATCTGTCCTTCAGACATCTCTCCATCTGAGGGTTATTTTGCGAATGAAGCCCCTTTCAAAGGACCAGCCAATGATATTTCCTTACAGCAACTTTATCAAACTGACACAGAAGACCCACTACAGATTCAACTAGTATATAGC
>JAPMOB010238625.1:0-26902 GCA_029875015.1 Lepomis gibbosus | reverse complement strand
TTTGTAAAAAGATATGTAAAATTATCAAGAGCTGTTTCTGAAGCGTTAACGTGACTTTGAGTGGCTAAAAGTAGGACTTAATGATGAAAATTAGACTAAAACATTTTTAGTTTTTGTTGACAAATGTTGACTAATATACATTTTCATCAAAAGACTGAAACTAAATCAGAATCAAAAATGAACATTATGGGTGCACAAAGAAGGTTAAAGTCAAAGGCAACTGGACTTGGTTGAAGAAACTAGAAGACGTTTCGTCCCTCATCCGAGAGACTAGTAAGGAAAATCACTTTAACCTTTTTTGGATAACTATGACCTGGATGACTGAGAACCTTCACAGACAAAATCCACAAACCTCGCACCAAAGTTTTAAATATGAAACTCCCTCTTTCCTTTTTCTGTTTGACTGTGTTTCCATGCAGAGCTGAGACTGTGGAACCTTTATATAGCCTATGTTTCAGCTAGACTACTGAATGCATTTTTGTACATAAATAAATGTAGCAGAAAAATATTCCAATTCCAATAATACTTACTTGATAAAGGTATGTTGAGATGCTTTAAAAGAATGTATCCTCCTAAATTTATCACATACTAAGACATACCCTAAAGTCTCTGCACATGTTCTTTATTATTCTTTTAGATTTTCAAACCTAATCAATGTCATATATTTGTATTTATGTCTTTTATGTTTCTTGTTATGCACCAAAAGCAAAGATTATGTGATTCTGTGATTATGTAACTTATAATAAAGCTGATTCTGATTTTGATTCTGATGTCAGCATGCAAGGACTGAGCCTAAGGTAGGTGTAGGTGTTAGTTTGGAGAAATCACACTGCTGGAAGGCGGGGAACTTTCAGACCTGTAATGACCCCGACAGAGAGGTAGATGTGGATGATGCTGGTGGAGAAGGAGCCCAGGATCATCCCCAGAGAGGCAAAGAGGCCCCCCACCATCATCACCGGACGACAGCCGAAGCGGTTCACCAGCACACTGCACACTGGACCTGGAGAAAGTTTAACACTCGCAGTCAGTTTGAGTGGTCTGGTACGTGAATAAGTATAAAATACAGCATGTAAATAAGACAGCTTTGCAGATTATGGCAGCTGGGATAATGAAGTTCTGGGTAAGGGAGCAAACAAGCTGACTGTCCCTTTAAGTATTTTGACCTTTTCTTGAGAATAAAGGAGAGATAATTAAACATATAAGCTAGAGGACAGTCCATGTAAGTTGCTGTCTTGCATTCTCAACAAATTTAGACATTAGCTTTGTAATTGTAGCATTTATTGCACAGTTGCATTAAATTCTTCAGATGCTTCTTGTGTCCGCTGTGTTGTTGTATGTGTATTTTGCTAAACGTACTGCACAAGCGGCAGCCTACCTGTGCCATAGAGCATGGCCAGCAGTATGGAGGAGATCCAGGCAGTGTCGCTGTATCCCACCCCAAACTCCCTGATCAGCTCTTTGAAAAAGACACTGACCGCTTTAGGAAAAGCGTAGGAGAAGCCTGTGATGACAAAACAGCCGGCCAGCACCGCCCAGCCCCACCCTCCGTCTGGAGCCTTCACCCCCCCTGCACCTTCGTCCACCACCACGCCTCCCATGGTGCTCTAGGGCTGTTTTTTAATGGAGGCAGACAGAGAAGCTGGAGGAGAAATGAAAATGACAAGCAGTTGGATAGAGTTTCTCTGTGAGCGCATATAATTCAGTTCTGCACCATGACTACTGGACATCAGCTATTAGACTGCTCCCAGGGTGGATCTGTGTAGCATTTGACATTAGTATTATAATGTTACCATTTTTAAATGAACAATTATGATACAATTATCATTAACTGGAATTACCAGAAACTACATTTGAGCTGAGCAGCACCCCTCCACCCCGGCTGTTTTGTGCCCTTAAAGCTTGTATGCATAGACAATTACTATACCACACCCTACTTGAATAATAAAACACGGTCCAGGACAGATTTATGTGTGTGCAGGGCCACAGAGAGCTGAATGTTTACAGTGGGTCAGAGAGGCTTACATAGATTCCAACGTGCTGCCCTCAGATATCTTCATAGTGACACATGATGTGTGGCAGTCCTGCTGTCAAATACCTCTGATTGGCTGAGCGAGGGACGGAGATTGGACCACGACTATCAGGAACTATAACAAAGAACCAAAACATGAAGGTAGTTCATTCTTTTACACATTAGAATCTCTTTTCTGCTGCCAATAGATTTCCATTTACAGGTTTCGTTAATTCCTATACATCCAAAGAGACTAGACTTTTCTAGGAACGATTGACCCTTTCGCTAAGCCCTGTCGCACTTTAGTTTCTGTCGATATGCCTGTCAAGCTTTCTGTAATCACATGTAGTTCACAATGATAATAGTGTCAGCAGATAAAAGGAGCATCTCATTTCCAGGATCCTATGTACCTGACGGTTATACTTATCATGCTACAAGATTGAGGCTAAAGCAAGTCTGCATCCTCAGTCATTGAGCCATAAAGACACAGTGCTGTTCTTGTATTGTAGAGCAGAGCTAGTCCTGGTATCATAAGTATGATTAGGAAAACTGTAAGATAAGACTCTTACTATATTTATAACCCAAATCTGTTTGGCTGTGAGCTCACATACTTGTGAGCAACCGTGCCAAGTTCTTGTCAGCTTTTACAGAGGAGCAACAGAAAGCATCCATCCCAGGAGCGGAGGGCTCTGCAGCGGGTGATTGAAACTGCTCAGAAGATCATTGGTACCCATCTCCTGAGCATCAGTGATATTGGTGAAGTGAGGTGTCAACGCAGAGCCGAAAGGATACTAAAGGACAGCACCCGCCCAGCCACAGCCTGTTCACCCTGCTGCCTTATGAGAAGAGATATAGAATTTATGTTGCCACACCACCAGACTGTAGAGCAGCTTTCCCCCCCAGGCTTTCAGACTCTTAAACTCTAATTCATCCTCAGCACTGCTCCACTGAACATTGAATATTGTTTATTTCTGTTTACCATTTTTTATAATTCCTTCTGTATTAATGTATATTGTCTGCTATGTAGCAGAAGGAAGTTACAAACTCAAATTCATTATATAACCTGTTATATTGTGACAATAAATGTACTTACCTACCTACTTGGGCAAGCAAGGCAGGTTACCGAACAATCAGCCTGGAATTTATTGCCTTGCTCAACACTGACAAATGTGGCCAGGTGGAGCCAAAGATAAAACCACCTACCCTACAATTAACAGCTGACACTTTTAACCCTATACAGATCTTAATGAATTCCCTTCACAAAAGTGTTAAACAGCCTTAAATTAAAGCAGAAGGTCAGCACTTTGATCTCATAGCCATTGTGTCTTCACAAATCAAATGTACGACAAAACTATTAAGTAAAACTACAAACAATTTTAGGTGGGTAATTTGTCAAATTTAGAGATATTATCTTTTGAACACTTAAACCCTGGTTCTATCATTTCCCCTCAATCACACTTTGGCCCGTAAGCCCAGAACCCCCCTCATGCAGGTTCATGTGTATGTGTATGAGTCCAAATGATGCAAAGGGTGTTGATCAGGATGTTTTTGTAGTACATTTGTTCAAATCCTAAGGACCAAAGAGACACTTCTCTGTATTTATATCTCTCCAAATTGAAGCAGTAACGCCACTCAGCTGCTGTGAGGACAGTGAGGAAATGGCTAGTGGCTCCATCAGTTAATTTACAACCTCTTGAAGAGCCGAAGTAATGAGTTTTACGGTAGAAATGGAGGCTGGGCTCATGCCAACAACCAGCCAGCAATCCAGTGTCTCCAGGAAACGTGATCATTTAAAGCCTCATACTGACGGGAATGTGACGTGACAAGCCTAAAAAAACTATGGACCACCAGCCCCTGTGTGTTTCAGTCAGTCCCCGGGGGCAATATGCTGCATTATTACACACTCATGTGCAGCTTTGAAATGTATCCTGAATTCATTATTGGGAATATTGTGTGGACTGTAATATCTGCTTTCATAAAATGTGTCCTCTGAGTGTCCTTGGATATCAGACAAAGTCTTGGGGTTACACTCGGTGCCAAAAGTGGATTGATGCTGCTTTGTTCATCAGCACGCAGCTCACTCTCTAATTTTGTTATTGCAGAGAGTAAGTCCTCACCTGACCTCCTAACTCAGTGTTGACTAGGGATGGGATTGGCTACTGGATACCTTTAGGGGAGAGCAGGGTGAGCTGAGCCAGTTTTTACTTGAGGTGTCTTTAAAGTGAGGACATGACAGCAAGGTCTCCAACTAAAACATGTAGCCTTTATATATATATATATTAGATGTGGTGCATCATGTGAATAATCAATTTGGATCTAAAATAAACTGTTTTCAAAATATGGACTCTTGGCTCAACTTGCCCCATATGAGGGGTAAGTTGAGCCAAAAGAGAGAATAAGTTGAGCCCCGTGGTGGTCGGACATCAATGTCATTTCATTATGCAAACTCAAACACCAGTTCCTAACATTCAATTGCATTTAGATAGTGAAGCATTGCAGCTATGTCTCCAAGTTCCTTCATATCAACGTACTGCTTTAAAGTCATCCTGTTTATCGTCCAGTGCCACCTGATGAACTGATTTTGTAGCTCTCCCACTGCTCTGGCCAAACCCACAATAGGAGTTGAAGCCTGTCTGTCTTCTAATTATAGAAGCATGACATGATGGTTTCTGGTCTAAAATGCATGATGTCACATCATTCTGGTGATGCACAAGAATGCAGTGTAAAATTACAGTCAAATATCTGGCTCAACTTCCCCCAGGTCTTTTGCCTCAAATTACCCTGTCCCTGCCATTTTAACTAAATTGTGTCATCCAGCAGTTTAAGGGTAACGTCATGCTAACAGTAGAGCCTCATATATTGTAACTTCCCACTAACACAAGTGTAAGATTTTCCAAAACAAACATCTGCATTGTCCAAAAAAGTAACTCGAGCAAAAAATAATAATACGCTACTCATTACTGCATTATATTTTATATTTTATTATATTTTTATAGTGTGAATTTTCACCTGCCACTTGAATTTTGTGCTTCCCTTTAAAAAAAATGACTTTTCCACCATAAATTGGAGCAGAAAACGTGTTTAATGCTAAAAAAATCTTCTAAGGGAGGACCCTCAGACCACCCAATCAAATATTTCATCTATAAATAGGCCTGTTTATTCAAAATATTACGTCTATTACAATTTATTCTTGTGTTGAAGTCCTACACACCAATCTTGTGCGAATGTTACGTCTCGAAAATGCCAGGGCCGATTTTTTGCCCAAGTCCAGCCCTACTCTCCCCTGAGGTATCGACCGAAACAGCCCAAAAGCCCTATCGAATAGGCTAGAACCGAAACGTCTCCAGCCAAACCAGTCCTACTTCATCGATACTTCTTGTAAGCAGCAAAAGAAATGCTATTTGAACGATGTTGCTTGCAGCCAAACCCGCAAGCAACACACCAAAAAAAGAGAAGAAGCTGTTTTCCTTGTATGCCTGCACCGCAAACTATATTTAAAAAAGGCCAGCGCGCGCCCTGTCCATGCGTGATTTCACCAGCCGCTCACCTCCAGCTGCGGTCTCAGGCATGTTCGTGCAAGTTTATCACCACCTTGGCTTTCCGTTCCTTTCCTTTCCTGGCATCATTTAACACTTCTCTGTACATTTTTATGTGCTATTCACATTACTTGTCACTGATCGATCGCTGCTTTCCATCACGCCAAAAAGCTTTTGTGGCGCAGCAGCGATCAGCTGATTTTACTCACGGAGCCTCCGGCTGCAGCTGCTTCAGGTGTGGTTGGTGTGATCGGTCTCTGTTTTCTTCTGTAGACTCCTTTGTGTAGTTAAGTGACTTAAAAACAGACTCCTTAGGCCTTCACGTTTTTTACTTGTGACTGTCGTTTTTGGAGGTTTGTGACTCACCAATAAACGACAATGCACTCGTGTATCAAAACAACAGGCTACCTGAATTTCGTCTCCCACAACTTAGCCTATTGGTGACTAAACTATTTTACTCCTCCCCCTCTCTCATTCAAATATACATAAATTTGCAAGCTGCAGTCTTTCCCCCTATAATAGACTACTGATACGGTCCCAATACTTGTATAGGCCTAACAGTTATTTGAAACAAGAGAAAAATAAAATAGACAATCTTGCTTGTCCATAACTACAATAAAACTATTAATAGGCTACCAATCAACAGCATTTTATGCAAGGTATGGCATGAAGTAACCTTCTCTATTGGTAGCCTATCGGTATCACTTTAAGAGTAGGCCTATAGGCCTACTGGTTTTGTACTGGTATCTAAAATTTTAAACATACCCAAGCCTAATGTTGACCTTTTAAAACTGGGATGACCTGCACATGTGGGAGCACCATGGCCTATAAAGATTCAACACATCCAAAAAGCAAGCATGCTTATTAACATTTCAACTGTTGTTCAAATGTATAGCTCTTTATATCTGCTGTTCTTTAGGCTATAAGCTCTGCTACTATCAGCATTTGTGACCCAGAATGCGCATTTAGGCCTACTGTATAATGACTGTATACAGTACATAATGTTGTAGGCCTATGTATGTAACTTTATGATGTGAAGTTAGCACACACCTCTGTAGATGCCATTCACATAATAAACAAAAGCGTAGTATGTAGCCTACTGTGTAATCAGATTAGTCAGGACATCACCTTTAAAGCTGAGCTAACCAGTATCAACCCTGGATTAAATAATAATAAGAAGGGGTTGCTCGTGACAAACGGTGGAGAATTATCACCCGGATCAGTTCCCCTCTGCTCTGTGGAGCTTTTTTAGCTTATTTTAGCTCATTGTTTTCGTATTTTGGCCTCCAGCAACAGGCAGCTCTTTTCAGCAAGGAGGCGCAGAACATTTTTCTACTTTTTCACACTTTAGTCTTTCTCCATGACGCACTGTGAGAATATTGAGATTTGTTTTCACCCCTAAGACAATTTTAATTTCAAAGTAAAAGGTTTTAGGGTTTAACAGTAAAACAGCCAACCAAATTAAATTACATCAGTAGACTTGCTGTGGGTGCAACTCCCCTGCACTGGGTGTGTCCTACATCAAGAATAGCCCGTGCAACCTGTTCTGGCTGGATGCCGCTGCATGTCACGACTCTGTCACAACATCGTGCATCACTAATGGCAACTCACGCGATATACGACGGACATTACAAATAAAAATGTGTCTATAATGTGTCACTGAGGCCGCGAGAGACGCGGTCCTGCTTTACTCCCAACAGCTCCACACTGACGTGCATTTTTACAAGAAATGAGCGCGGCTGATTCACTCACCGTCCGATGCTGCTGAGCGCTGTCCCTCTTCCAGCCTCCTGCCTCAGCACCGGAGCTGCGTTTCTCCTTGCACGTCCGAGTGCAGACCATCAGCAGGGCAGCGAGGGGCTGCTCAAGCTGCTGGGTCCTAACGCCTCCCTATCACTGTCCCTGCAGTGACCAATAGGAACACCGCCCGCTCTGCTATTTACGGCCTTTTTGTTTTGTTATCAGTGCAGGGGAGACCGGGACTGGTTGGTACACTGCTTTACGTCTTAAGAAATTCTCCAAAGATGTGCTTTTAAAAAGATTAATATCAAGCTCAACAGTTAAATGACAGGCTGTAAATTTGTGAAGACCTCTGCTGCACAAGATGGGTTAAGCCCTTTATTTCTATTTCCCTTCAGTAACTAATCACACAAAAAGCGACATTTAAAACTGTTTTAAATCGATTTTTATTTTGGTTTTTGATTTTAAAGAGGTAGCCTACTCCAGCAATTTAGCTTTTTACATTCATTAATTAGATCCCACATTTCCCATAATGCAACTTAACAATGTGTTTCAATAGACCATCCCTGCTCGGTTAATACCCACAAAGCCTATGTATATGTGCAAATAATAACAATAATACACACGTGACAAATAAACGTGATTGATTTGATTGATGTGGCAGACTATACCCATCATTTGTAGGTTAATACAGGCTTTCTGTTCATTTGTAGTCTTCAAGCCCAAGCTGAACTAAGCTAAGCCTAATGACACCATTACATCATCGGAGGTATTCTCTTGAGTTGTCAAAGCTCCTCTAGAGCCACATAATCCATTACAGACTGAATACTACTCCTCATGGCCAGTGAACTAATCTTAAAAGCAACTGTGCAGCTATTTTTTTAGCTATAGCCTAGCTAAAACACAGCTTGACCTTGTGAAAAAAGCTAACCCTTCATTGTTTATGGTTGCTTCAAAAACACCTACTCTTATAAAACCATATGAGATGAAAGTTTAATTTCTATGGAATATAGGAGGGGCAGTAGGAGCGAGGTTTGCTTCATCCAGTTATCTCAAGTTAATTATCTCATTACCTCTAAATAATGAAGCTGTGATCTTGGAAAAGCAACAGGCTGAAAAAAAGTATTGGAACCAGGGCTGCTCTGGGCTAGCATAGTCTATACCTATTATCTACTTATCTGCACTGGCAGGTAGCGTACAGTGGATTTATCAGAGCTTTTTACTGCTGTGTCTGAACAAACAAAGTTGATGTATGACACTGAACCAAAACAGTGACTCTGGCTGTGGCTTTATCACTGCTCTCATATTAAATGTAGCTACTCATTTGCTCCATTGTTAAGATCAAAACATCAGCTCTACTAAGCTTTGACCAAATGATGGGTTTCGAAAATAGATGCCAATAGGTAGAACCCTCAAATCCAATTTTCACAATTTTCTTTCTGCCTGAGGCTCTTGTGTGCACTTGTGATGTATTTGCATGGATCATCAGAAGCCGCCTTGCACCTGGAGGTGTGTTGCTGTAGCTCTTTCCTGCGATGCTCTGACTGACAGTGTAAATAATCAGGCAATAAATAAACTACCCTGCCGTTGCTGTGGGGAAGAGGCTGCGGTTTGCTGACGTCAACACTCCCCCTGCCCCACTTTACCCCTGGACAGGGAGCATGTGTGTTTTTTCTCTCACTCACCTCAGCACCCTCCACCCCCCCTGGAATAATAGCCAACTCCAGATGCCTCGTGTAAAAATAGATGCTCACATTTGATTAAAAATACACAGAAATGTTCTTGATGTATGGAACCATCATCTCAACATCACCTCTATTTTCCCCACTTTACTTTGCATCTTTTCTCTTACTGGTGACTTTCCACTGTAGGTGTTATTCTTGTCTCCGCACGTCCTGTAGAGATTAGCAGCATGACCTGTTGTGTAACCGTCCTGTCTGTGCAGCAGCACGCAGGTGCTCACGTTGTCCCATAGCACCACCTAGTGGTTACACTATGTCATTGCTGTGAGGAACAACTGTATTCTAGCACAGGACATCCCCAAAACTTTGTTGTACTGGCTTGGTATAAGATATTACAGCTGCACTAGGCAAAACATAAAGAAAAGACTTAATGTGATAACAAATCAAACAACAAAACAAACAATAAAACAGAAAATAAATAATTTACTGCTAGTTCTTTGATGTGTTTTGCTGATTGTGTAAGACTGCATCCTTCAACGGACAATTTCATCTGCTTTAAAACTGCATTTCATTATTTTATTTAACAATAACAATAATTTATATTTGGTTAATTGAGGGCAGCGGAACACGCTTAAACCATAACACGGATATCACCATGTAAAGTTTTGGTGACAGTGTAGGCATTACACAGCCAGCGACATGGAGCAACATTAGCATTCAGTTGGAGCTGTGATTTGTTGTGTAGTGAGCTCGATGTATTTCACACTCCTGCAGATGAATTCCTTTCTGTAAGTTAAAGTCAGCCAGTTGTAATTTAGGTCTACATCTGGCTGTGTGAATTATTAAATTACAGCTAAATGATTACAAAGAAATAATGCTGATATTAAAAAGAATATTAAGCCCGCTGCTGGAGGATGGATACATAACTTGAAAATTTCATCCAGGAGGACGGCTTTTATCAAAAGTACAAGCTGCAGACACAAAATTGTGTCTCCGATGTAGCAGAAATTAGTCCTCAACAGCATGTCTGTTACAAGTCTCTGAAAGCATCAGGAAACAGGATTTGTTTCTCTCTTCTTCTTAGTCTTGGGGCCTTAGGATGACGTGTACAAAGAATTATTTAAACATTTCTAGTAACACCTTTAGAAAAAAAATTAAGATAGTCATATGCTAACCCACTCCCCAAAGAATCTAACTTGGTCAGTAAAATTGATAAAAAGCAACATATACAAGTACTTATTAATTTATTTACACAATTTTAAAATACACAAGTACAGTGGCATTACAAATGAGCAAAAGTCTTAATTTGGGAGTGGAAAGAAAGATTTCCCGTGAATCCACAGTAAGATGCATTGTGGGACATGAGCAACCATCTCGACTACACAGTTGAAAGCAAAATCGGACAAGAGGTGACAAAATAAGAAATAAATGAGAGAAGCAGACAAACTATTCTCCCATGTAAAGTGTACTTGCATTTATCATAGCCATCATCAGTGAGACAAACAAGTTAATCCATCACCTTTTTTCTTTGTTTTTCAGCCCACAGGTGAAGAATATATAGAAAAAAAATGCCTTAGCAGGAACTCTAATGGAGTGAGGCATTCCCATTCCCTCCGTACACTGTCGTCATCATCCGAACCTGTACGGCGGCTCATGTGGACGTGGTAGACAGTGTAGGCACATCCTATACACAACAATAGAACAAACACGTACAAATTACCACTACACCCCTCTCCCCCTTTAACTACAGAAAACGGCCAACAATATTTTGCAGCCAGTCTACCACATAGAGAATATTCTACTTCAACATCTGCAGGATTAATTGGTCAGCGCGGCTGACCGCTCAAATCAGGTCTCCTCGTGATGGAAGGGCACGAGGCACAGAAAAGAGCCACATGCGGCTTTTGGCTCCTGTACCATTAGGATTCAACTGCGACTTCCTTTCTTAAGACAACACTCTGTCCATAACGCTCCAAAAACCTCCCCACTTCCATTTAGCCTGAGCACACGGATCCATTTTCTACCTGGACTCACATCGCTTGTATGAACTTCTGATGTGGATGTCGCAAGCTGGTTTGAAAGATCAGTAGACATGGTTTAAAGTGAACTTTACTGGATAAGTCAAGCCTGATGATTTTTTTACTGTGCTTAATCTATAACGTCTGCACAGTCGGTGGAGCTAGTTGTCAGAAACAAACTGGCTTTACTAAAATTCACACAGTTTAGATGTTTAGTGTGCTACAATGTAGTGGAACATATTTATCTAAATAACTTGGACCGGGGTACAGCTAGAAGTAATGGATTGAGACACTACCCAATACAGAGCAAACTCACTGTAGAGCTGTTTGTCTTGCCTGTTAGGATGCATTTCTCCAATATAATCCTGCAAATTGACAAAAAAAATGAATAAGTTTTGATGCTGTCTACACCATGGACTTTCCAGTTCTGTGTTTGCCCTGGGCTGGTTGACTGGAATTGTTTAGTGTAATGTAAATGGAGAAAACTAACCTGCAGCAAGTATCATTACGTTGGAAAAGACATTATTTAAGCGCCTGTGGTTGAGGTTGATTTTTGTATAAATCTACAAAGATAGTACTGGAGAGGCACATCCAGACAAGCAAGTTGAAACTCTCTGAAATTTGGGTCAAAGTCTGTAACACAGACAGTAAGTGTTTACCGAGGTCTAGGTAGAAAATGGATAAAGGTATGCTTGAAAACAAAAAAGCAAACTGAATTTTGACCCTAAATGGATGCTGACAGAGAAAGTGGGTGAAGGGGTTTAATACTTAAAAAAAAAATAAAAAAAAATTCCCCCAACATCTTCATCCCCTCAACTTTGAGCGTATATAAGCCTACGACAGAACCACACAAACACACAAAACCACATCACAATACACCCGGTTAAAAACAACATCTCATCCATTCAAAGTGGACAAATTGACCTCTGACTATTTCACTGTTCCATTCACAGCTTTCTCAAGCAGCACACTGCAGTCACAACCTGAAGACAGAAAGAAAATGTGCTGCCTGTTCTTGGATTTACAACAACGTCCTGGTTCCAAAGCACCTGAGGAGGACAAAGAAACTCATTCTACGGGATCACCTTTGAAAATAGAACATTAAAAGGCCTTTTTTTTGTCCCATTTTAAAAACAAGGGGGTTAACCTACCTTTAAATTTAAACCTCAAACACCTAAAAGTAAAAGGAAAAGAAAGTTGATTTGTGGGATTTAAGGAATCTTTCAGGACACAAAATAAGAGTTTAGGCACTGTCCTTTAACACTGCCATGATGGATCACATCTTCCTGCTTTCCTTTTTCAAAAAGTCCCACGCTCAATATTTTCAACAGCTAACAGACTCGTCATTCTCCAATTTCTCATCTGGAAGTCTGACCAGTGAAGCTGGTGTAAGACGCTTAATGCTTAAGAATAAAAATAAGTAAAAACAAAATTTTTAAAAAACAAACAAAATAGGTAAATGCCAGGGAAAAGTGAATCCACGGTGTCATCAACAGTAAGAAGGGGGTGGGTGGGGGGGGGGAGTGTTTCCACATCTTCAACGAGAGACGAAGAAAGGACACTATGGCTGACACTATGCCGAGGTTGTTAAGGCAACCAAACTGTTCTCCCCCCAAACATCTCTCCCTCTCACACACACACAAACACACACACTCCTGGTTGTGCACCTCTTCCTCGATCAAGGGAACAAAAGCGCAGCCAGACTCGAAGCATTTGTTGGTAGTCCTGTGTCAACTAAGAGTCCGATTAATATATATGTATGTGTGTGTGTGTGTGTGTGTGTGTGCTGCAGGTGGTGCATGTTGAGGCCTCCATGGTGCACAGGTGGATGGGAGGGTTTCACCGTGGGGCTGCAGACTGGAGGCCACCAGGTGTGACCCGGGACAGAGCCTGCAGAAGACAGACGGAAAATATGGTCATTTTTCTTAACAGTAAATCCACAGTTTGAGTGTATAAATAATATGCAGTCACGTTCTTAAAGTATGAACCAGAGGTGTGGACTCGAGTCAGACTTGGTCAGTCATGAATTGATAATTTCAGACTTTCAAACGTTTTCTAGTTTTCATCTTTTGCCAGTTAAAGTGGCACATTTCTATCAGCTGTACTTAGTTGAAGTTAATAGTGCAAGTTACTCCTACTCACTGCTCGCTGTAAGCCACTGGTTGTACAAATTTAAAAGATCCTTTGTAACATTACTGTAATAGCAAAAGTATTCCTGTAAAACTGAGGTTATAAAAAGGGAAAACTGTTAAGAGGCAGCTCTCGTGAAATACACGGATACAGAGAGAAATTAAATGAATAAAAAACTGGTCTATCTGAACCCGTTTCATTTTAATAAATCTGTAGCTTCATTCACTCCTTACACCTGACATGGTTGGTAGACCTACGGCTGCTGGTTGTAGTAGACCGAAGTAAACATTATTAAGACTTTAACTGGCTGTTAAACTCTTTGACCTCCTGGGGGAGCACTAGGTCTACAAGAAAGAAAAAAAAAACTAAACAAAGGACTTAATGAAGCCATCAGACAGCAGGGCGCTGCTGGGAGAGCCACACGCCCAGCAGGAAGGTAGGAGATGCTCTTAAACTACGGCCAACAAATGCTCATTTACTCTCTTCATTAGTCTGTGTCACTAAGATCTGTTGTTACAAAACTACTGCTGCTTCTTGGTTGCTTCATTGCAGAGATTCATGTTCAATGTGAAATACAAAAAAGGGGGAACTACTAACATATGGTAAAGTGAAAAGGGAAGTACTTTGTCCTTTAAGGCTGTCTGAAAAAGGTCTGTTCCTGCTGATACACACTCAGTGTTCTCTTGTGACATACGGTTCCTTTTTTGAACACGAGTCAAGCATGTCTTTCTTAATTGTTTATTTCATAATATTTACTGTCATGCAATACAAACTCCTCCCTGTTCTATTGTTAATTCCCATTACCCACCGAATGAGAGAAATTTCTTGCTCCATTTCACACCTTTTCCTGCCGTACTGCTAATAAGTAGCTCAGCACGTCAGACCTAGTTGTGGATTTCGTACATTACACAACAAAGCACAGTTTGTGTGTTCCTGTGTGTGCGTGTGGTACCTGTGAGGTGGACATGCGGGATGTGTCCTGGCGTCCCGTCAGGTCTGAGGAGGAGATGTTGACAGGTGCCCCTCGATGCAGACGCATGCTCACCTTCCTCTCCTTCTCCAAGCCTGAAAGACGAAGAGGTCAAATTATAACAATCAGTGGATAAAAAAAAGCCATTCAAGTTAAGTTTGTGTGTGTTAGTGCTCACCTGTGTGTGAGGCGGGGTTGAGGGGTGAGGGGGCTGCAACTTCTTGAGCTGCCCTGGCTCTTCCTGAGGCCGAGGGCATGCCCCTGGCCGCGGGGTTCCTGCTGTGCCTCAGCCTCTCCTCCCGCTCCCGACGCTCCCTCTCTGCGTCCTCCACGGCCCTGTTGGCACCCTGACACACACACACACACACACACTTTAAGGTTTGTCTCTCAATATCTACACACAAGTAGCAGTTACCTGATAACCCAAATAGCCTCTTATTGAATCGATTAACTCTGTGCATTCTTTTGCGTTTCCTAACTGAGTAGGTAAAAAAGTGATTAGGAGATAATGTGCCTTTCTCCGCAGGGAAAAACACTTTTGACCTGAATCGTAATGCCTTCTGGAGTTTATTTGCTCCTTAATAAACAGAAATGAACTAAAATGCTTGCCAACAGAGTATTTCAGCACAGCAACTTCTTGGGTAATTCTTGGGAAACTCTCTCCCACAGGTGCCTCTCTGTCTAGTATCACCTGACACACGTGACAGTGCAACATCACATACTGTAGGCTATAACCTTCTTTCATCTCATATCTGTCACATGACCTCTCCCTTTCTAGTCACAAAGTTTTTTAGCGTCTCTAAGAACGTTAAATAATTGCCTCTTTATTTCTGCCAGTCTGTCACACTGCTCTGATGACACACCGTTGATAGCTGCGCTATTAATATTTTATAATTGTTCAAGGTCCTCTGATTCATCAGGCTGAAATGAGCAATTCAGGCCACGTCTGTGCAGTTAAGACTCCAACTTGGAAAAGAGGTTTAGGATTAGAACATGAAAATGTCTTCCATGGGGCCCATGCTACCTTGTTAGCAAGATAGATATCTTTAAACAGAAACACATAGTTTGCGTTTTTTTAAGGCTAAATATAAAGAACTGGACTCAATAATAATGCAACCAAATACTGGCAAAACCTTTGCAAACGTGAGAGTTCAACTTGCCAAGTTCAAACACACAATAATGATTTTACTTGGCAGGCTCTGTACTGAGAAAGGCCTCAAATGCATCAGCTGTAACAAACCGTGGAAGCACAAATCCTGCAGTGACTGACTTTAGAGATGACAAAAAACAAACAAAATCCCCTCGATCACAAGACAACTTACAAATTTGAGCATGTTCCAGTCAAAGACATAGTCGTAGGAGAAGCCCTGTCTGTGGAAGAGGTTCCTGAAGAGCTGGCGGAGGTACGAGTAGTCGGGCTTGTCATCGAACCGCAGAGAGCGGCAGAAGTTCAGGTAAGTGGCAAACTCGGCTGTAGGGACGGAGAGGATGGGAAAGTTCAGACACACGTGGCCCACACTGCAGCTTCATCAAATACTTCAACAAAGAAAATCCAAACACACTGACGTCCATCCCAGGTTCAAAGTGCAGCAACGTTAATACATGATTCTAAACATCCTAAATGGAACTAATAAAAGATGGCAGGGAGCGCTCAAACGTACATGGGTAGCCTTTGCAGAGGACCTCGATGGGCGTGGACATTTTCTTCTCACTGATGCGTTCGTACTTTTGCCTCTTGGTGGCGGCTTTGAGGCCTTGCCAGGGCAGAGAACCCAGGTTGAAGTACATGAGGACGTAGCCCAGGGATTCCAAGTCATCCCGTCTGGACTGCTCTGTAGACACGGAGAGGACAAAGTCAGAACCGCAGCCAGGAGGAGTCTATCCATTCATGGCATTAGTCAGGATTTTGCGGACCTTATAAAGACCAGTCTTACCAATGCCCAAATGAGTGTTTATGGAGGCGTAGCGGGCGGTGCCGGTCAGGTTCTTGTTCTCGCGGTAGGGGATGTGCTGGTGAGTGCGAGCGTCGCGGTATTTCTTGGCCAGGCCGAAGTCGATGATGTAGACCAGGTTGCCCTTCTTGCCCAGCCCCATCAGGAAGTTGTCTGGCTTCACGTCTCTGTGGATAAAGTTCTTGGAGTGGATGTATTCAATGCGGCTGATCTAGATAGATAAGAGGATCAGATGTCGGCATTAACGTGCAACCATGGTGGGGCACAATCAGATACAAGACCCCACAGAGCACTGTGATATCCAATCAGCAAGCTTAAAATTTAGTTAGCACTCAGGTAAAGCCGTTTGTAGAACTTGGCTAAAATAAACCTCCAAGCTAAAAACAATCCAACAAAATTAGCAACTACATACATCCCCTGGCAAGTCACTTTCAGTTTGCACTCCACTTTCACATTCTTTCTCTTCTTACCATCTGGTCAGCCAGCAGCAGGACTGTCTTGAGGCTAAACTTTCGAGAGCAGAAGTTGAACAGATCTTCCAGACTGGGTCCCAGCAGCTCCATCACCATCACATTGTAGTCGCCCTCGGCCCCACACCACTTTATCGTCGGAATACCCACTGGAGGAGAGGAGGGAGCAGGAAGGTTACATTTCGTACTCATTTATTCAGGACTGGGATGGAAAAGGGTTTTAAAGTTACCCAAATAAAATTTTTAGTATCCTGAATATATTTTCAAAATTGGAAGTAATTTTATCAGTGGCTTGTATGTTTCTTTACTTCCAGCTACTGTTTTTTCCTGCATGTCTGCTGAACCAAGACTGAATTGTAGACTATATCCGCTCAAAAGACCAAGGAAAATATTGGTGGTCCGACTGCCATCAGACAACTCAGGGGACCAACCTCACAATGAAACATTTCTTCAAGAAGTTTAAAAGCAAGTTTCTGTATTTTAATTTGTCATTTCTATATTTTGTTATTTATTGTCTATTAAAATTCACCACACGTGACAGAATATAAAATGCATTTTTCATGTTTGATATAAGTGTGTTTAATCTGAGCATTATTCCTAACGCTAAGCTGAGATCAAGTGTGAACATAAATGGACATTTGTGCATGACTTCAGATTAAAAGCAACCCCCCCCCCCCCACACACAGCTGTCTGATTCAGGCCAGTGTAATTCTACTCTAAAGAACAAAAATGGCTACAATGTGAAAGGCTGGATCCTACACACAGTCCACTTCCCCACAGACAGGAGTGTTAAGGCAAAGGCCAGCTGGTTTAGTGGTAGTTGGTAATTGGCTGACGTTGCCAAGGCGAAGAGGCCATCTGGCATTTCCTTCTACAGGCAGACAGCAACAAAATGTTGCTCCTCAGCAACTACCAATGCGCGCGCGCGCGCACACACACACACACACACACACACACACACACACACACACTCTGCATCAGCTATTTATATACATACAAACGCAAATACACCCCACAGTCTGGGTCAGCCTCCATGCTCCAAAGACCATGCTGGAACAAAAATACAAATGCATGTGTGTGCAGTTGAGCATATATAGAGAAACAGTCTTGTGTACATGCTCAGTCAAGTAGACGGTTTGCTATGAAGACAGAAAGTACTAATAAGCCCAGGGTGAATTTATCAACTGGCAGAAAAAAGTAGTTTGACAACTTAGTTGAAGTACGTCACAGTGGTTTCAGTGGCCACCTGTGCAGTATGGGCTATAGAGCTGAAACCCTCTGGTGATAAGTATGACAACAGAAAACTGTTTTCCTCAACATGTTGTACAGACTACCGAGCTGACAGAACTTCCTGATTTTGTTTTAGTTCCCCAAAGAAACAATATTGTCCTGCTCACACATACAATGCAAAGAGACAGGTTTTTTCTCGCCTTTCCATGCACAAAGCTTGTGGGCATGTTTGAGCACAAACTGTACATACCACACTGGTGCATGACAAAGTCATTCAGTTCCTGAGCAATGTGATTTCATGCAACTGTTTTTTTAGCCATGCTAGTGGCCTGGCTCTATAGGTAGCAATTAGTCATGAAAGCCATGGAATTTGATTTTAATTTAAGTTTTAATGTTGAGTGGCCCCGGCGTGTTTTAGAGGTGTACGTGTGAACAGGGGGGTCAAGTCAGTAAGGTTCTTTCAAGCTCATCATTCACAATTAAGTGTTAAAACATCCACAGGGATCAGGGAGGAAATTAAACCTGAGGTAAGCTAAGTTGGAGAACTAGCAAGAGACAGTAAACAAACCCCCCCCCCGCCAAAGCCACTCCCTCAAAACACATTTTGAGTACGTGCAGGTAGGCCATCCAGTCATTTCATCATAACACTTACAGATACCTACCTCCAGCCAGTTCTTCAGTTAACTCAATATACACCGTTTGTCAGAGGCACCAAACACTGATCATTTTCTGTATAGCTAATGGTTTACAATGATTAATGGATGCTGGCTTATATTTTTAAGTGCTTATAAATATTGATGTGTAGCACTTAGTTCATAGAAGCACAAGCAACACTTTACCAAGTGACAGGACGTGTGTGTACATGGTGTGTTAGAGTATACATTACCTCCACCCTGCATCATCTTGTAGATTTTGCTCTCTATGTGGAGCTGGGGGTGTTTGGTCTTCACACATTCCAACTTGATGGCTACCTCCTCTCCAGCCGAGATGTCGGTACCTAGGACAGACAGTGGGAGACAGAGGTGAGTTGGAAACAGACTGCCTAATTTTGCGTGAAGAATGAAGTTTAGTAGGATGACCTTCCAGATGTTTACTAGAGGACATACAATTCGGCATGGATTTTTCAAACTTATCAATTCTGCAAGTTTGGACAACTTAAAGTAGCACTGCTGTCAGGTCAAAGTCCAATGTATATCACTCTTTAGATCATGTTTATTCAAGTCTATGAAGCAATAGATATGGAGATAATTAGTTTAACTTGTCAACAGGTTGTATTAGTGAGCACATTATCTACTAGTGACAGCAAACAAATGTATAAAACACATTGTGTGGTTGGTGGAGAAGGCCTGCTTGAGTACACAAGGTTGTTAACACAGCAAAGCCAGCCAAGATGAAAGACAAACCAACAGTGTGCACTGTATGTACCCTGCTCTTCTTTCATGTATAGAAAGGCGGCTGTGGCTCAGGAGGTAGAGCGGGTTGGCAGTTAATCGGAAGGTCGGCGGTTCAATCCCCGGCTCCCTCCGGCTGTGTGTCGAAGTGTCCTTGGGCAAGACACTGAACCCCGAATTGCCTCTGGCGGCTGTTCCAGTGTATGAATGTGTGTGAATGTTAGTTTCCGTTTGAGCACTTAGGCTCAATGTAAAAGCGCTTTGAGTGGTCGAAAAGACTAGAAAGGCGATATACGAGTACGGAGCATGTATACACTTATATGTGTATATACAAATTCCTCCCTGCTATAATTACATTTTCATTCAACTGCTTTAACAATCCAGAGGATTTGGGGAGCTGTTTATCAGAGACCACTTTGCTGCTCTTTGGGATCTGACAAACCAGTACTTGAGCTGCAAATATTTCAGCAAATATGGGTGTGGGGTCCAGTTCCCTCCACATAAACACAGCCACTGGACACTAGGTTACGTAATCCTATTTCTGGTACGCACGGTCTCATATGGGCAGCAGTTCAATTGTGTAGGCTAAGAGCAGCACCAATGGAGCTTAATTGATTTTTTTCATGTGGCGTGATCTGGGCGGGCTGAGCAGAACTCTCAGGGGAGGGGGGGTGCAATCAGGGCCATGGCTCTGTTGAAAGCCGATATGTTGCATGATTTATACACGAGAACGGTGAAAAACATGCTGAGTATGTGTGTCTGAAGTTAAGAGGGTGCTGCTGCCAAGTTTCACAATGATGCAGGAAAACAAGAGCTCAGACTGGCACAAGGCAGTTCTGCTGAACCATCATCTATGCAACTAAATTAAATGGCATTGATCAGCCTTTGGCTGGCTACCCAAATCCATATCCAAATCAGTCTGGGTAGTAACTTTAAAGGGTCAGTTCACAATCAAACAACAAATTCCATTCGACTTCATAGCATTAAGGATGACATTGTTTTTTCAGTTGAGAGGACTGTGGTTTAAAAGCATCACCAAAAAATGGAATACCTCACCAGTTGTCCCTACAGGTGATTAGTGGATTACTCTGGTTGGACAGATCGCATTTGTTTAGTCTACAGAAAGTGAAAAATGCCCAGAATAATTCCTAAAGTTCAAGGTGACATATCAGTGTTTCCCATATGTTCATTTATTTGTGGCTGACCGCCACAGATTGATTTGTTTTTTTTACTAAACCTATTTAAAATTGTATTTGACTGCAGAGCGCCGTAGCACATTCGCGCAACACTTCCTCTCACTTGTCTTTCTCTCTCTCTCACTCACCCGTACCTCTCTCGCTGTCTCTCCCTCATGGAACACGGCTGCACAAATCTGTCCAACACAACGCCGGCAGCTTAGAAAAAGTTATTAGCCAGCATGCAAGGAGCTTAGCTAATAAGGGGAGCTATGTTAGAATGCAGCTGGATTTTCGAAGCTTGCACACTGTACATGGCTGGTAGTCAATATCAATGAGAGTCACAATTGAGCAACTGTGCAAATGTTTGGCGTTCTGGCGTGAAAACAGCTGAAACGATAAATCAATTAGCAAAACTGTTGCTGGTTTTGTTTAGGTTAATCTACAAAACCATTAATCAAATAACCGTTTCAGGTGGAGCTGACTGATATATAATTTCATCTCCTTTGTCTTGCGGGTCATGTTACCATTCATGACAATCTTGAGTGTGCGAGCCAAAAATGTCGGCGTATTAGTTCAAAAGCCAGTGTTTGTGACAGGGAACACTTTCCCCATTGACACTTATCGGTTTGCTTTCTCTACTTGATTCCACTTGATTTGTGGAATTATAAGGCATCATTTTGGTTTTACAGACTAAATGATGAAGATAATTGACAGATTATTTAAATATGCACATAACTGATAACGCTAAAATGAATATGAGATTTATATTAGCTCATATTCATTGAAAGTATGTATGCTCATAGATTTCAAACACAGTTTGTGTGCTAATGACAAGTAAACAAGGGCTCACACTGACTTGTTGTTCTAGTTTTTGCTTGGCCAATCAATTAATCAACAACAGTGAAAACGTCTTCAAAAGCTCTTAACAATCGAAGCAACACATTTCCGCGTTTTGTCTGCTTGTTGCATCATAGGAATGTGATTTGTCTGGGCAGATTTTTCTGGGGAATGCAGCCCCTGATCTTCTCAGAGAGGGGAGGTTGTGAGCATGTCTGCGTTATTGGTTGTGGAGTGTGTGTTTGTTATCCTGCTGGTGAAACATGTGCAGACACATCCCTCTGCACGGGTTCACAAAACAGAAACAGAGGCAAACTACTAAGACCCCATTCACTCTGTACATCTTCAGACAGACAGGGTTACTACCTGATCAAAAAGAAGCTAAGTGTAAATTCTTCCAAGAAGCACTGTCAGCAGATGTCGAAATGTTGTAGATCAATCACTCTCTCCAAGACACACGTAATCTGTTACGGTTATAACTCAACTGTTCAAGAGCAGAAGTCATTCTTCTTCTGGTGTTTTGGAGTTACCAAACATTTCAAAAAGTATTACCAACTGCTTCTGGACTAGTTGAGGCCCGATCCTGATTTACATGTATCCAGGAAGACAAAAGGGAACATGATAAGAATGACGGCAAGTAAAACCAGCCACAGAGTGGGGGTTGTGAGCCAGCAAAGTGTAAGGTCATCGCCCTTTGGGAGCTGTGGGGCCTGCGGTTAAGGACAAGGACCACACCAAAACGAGCCTGATACTTTAAAAAGTGTTAATACAGCATTCCTGATACATCACTAGCTACTAAATTTATACTAACTGCAGAAAGACATAAACCGATTGGGGCCTTTACTTTGCAACTGCAAGCAATAAAACTCAAACAACATTTCTCAACTCCAAAGTTCTTGAGAAGTAGTCTGCCTGATGTCGGCATAACCCCTACACACACACCATAACATTTCACACAATCAAACCACAAAGTCTGACGAGCAGAATGTCAGAAATGCAGCACGGAAAGGCATCATCAGCATAAAAAGTGAGTCACCACTGGCATTAGGTCTGAGCATGTCATAAGTTCTCTGTTATTGTTGTAGCTCTAATACAACCTCTCTGTTAGCTTTGGTTATATAAGTAGGCCCATCCCTTTCAGCATACACTGCTGGAAGCATTTCAGATTACCAAGTTATCACAAGCAAAGTGTCTGTTACGTAAGTCTGAGTCAACAGGTAACAGACTGAAGCAGCGCTGTGCTTTGTCACTCCACAGTTTTCCTTACCATGTGTTCAGACCAAAAAGGGCGCTGTGTTAAAAATGGTGTGGGAGAGTTGCTTCAGGTGTCACAGCAGATCCAGGAAGTCCAGTTTGAGTAACAGATACAACAGTTTAAGGGCTAATCAGATGGCAAAACAATGCACAACCTACTGTGAGGCTGGATTTTATTACTCGCAAAGTGATCAGTGACAATAATTATATCCTCTGACTTGACAAAAGTAATACTCACCATACTCATATTTCTCATTTTTCAATGAAATGAGAAGTATGTAAAAATATCACTCTATCATTACAAACGATCACTATTAGATATTTTTTTCAAAAGTATTCATCCCTACAGGTAAATAGTCTGACACAACTCCCTGTAAAGCTAAACTATCTAAACAATATCACACAAATCACAAATTTGACCAGATGATTAATGCCAGCTTTCGGTACATTACAGATTTCCATATTTAAATGTCCACCAGTACCAAGGTGGTATTGAGACACCCAGCCCTAATGAGTCCCCCCCCCCCCCCCAAGTACTGCCAATGTACACAGCCTCAGTCACCATCAAAATACAGAGAATACACATTGAGCCAAAACACAGTGACGGCACAAAAGCGAAGCTCAATGGTATGTATACGTTTTACACAAGAGCTGAAAAACAAAACAGTTCAGGGAGTTCGGACAGTGAAATGACGTCAGACTTTCTGTTGCTTGTTTCAACATGAACCAAATACGCATCACCCAACACACAACAGGAGATTCAACAGGAAGTGTTTGTGGAACTACATGTTGACTCAGTCTCTTAACTGTTCTCTTAACTCTGAACACTTTGTGAAGGAGGGACATTTTGCCACGCCAAACCTCTTAAAGATTACAAAATGATTTTACCAGGTCTGAATATCTGACAGTCCACATTTGTACTCAGTCGCAGTACACAAAGTACAAGGCTTCACTCCAAGAGCTGACCTCATCTCCTCCTGCCACCCAGACATACCCGGCACAACAGGCTGCTCGCACATTGTCAGCATTATTAAACCGTTCACACATTGTGTGGGAGCATTAAAGGACTTACTGTGAAATAGACATGGACAGTCATATAGTCCGCGGTCAAACTTTTACAACATTAGCACATTTTAGAATTCCTTTTATTTTTAAGTCTTCTTCAAGACTGACCTTTATTGAAATGTCTTTGGTATGTCACATTTAAATATATTACTAGCTATAAGTACAAAATATTACCATTAGTCTTCAGTAAACTAAACTGCAGTGCGGGTCAGGCACAACCTTGGGGGTAGAGGGCACAGCCATGTAGATCATCTACTGTACTACTCTTCAAACCCACAGGTTTACTTCGTTTGTTCTCTTGTTTACACCACCATCTATTAAACTGATCACAAGACCAGATGTCATACTGTGTGACTTTCCATCTCTACTAACTTCCTTGTCTTTTATCAAAGAGCAGTAAAGTAAAAAACAGAAACCTGTTAAAGCCAGTAAGCTGTTGACATTCAATAGGCAAATGTTTGCAGCAGGATGCGTGACAGTTGAACCACAGGGCTCATAACTAGCTTTTTCTCCAGCAATAGATGTAACCTTGGACTTGTAGAGACATTTCTCACTTTGTTCCCACATTTTTTGGACCTATGATTAATAGAAAAAATAGCCGACTGATATACCCTTACAGAAAATAGTAGCAGATCTTGTCTATCCTGACCTATTGTTTTATTTATTTTTATTTTCTTTAGTAGATTTCATCATTTTCAATGTGCATTTAAGAAATATTTTTCTTCAATACAGATATACTGTTTAATGTTTAATAAAGAGGAATGAAATAAAACTTCCCCAAAAGTATTCACTATTTAAAAGCAGTAATAATTACATGTAATACTCAAAAAAGATTTCTTTTTTTAAATATCGGGTAATTGCAAATTCCAGACATACTGAATATCAAAAACATCCCAGTGTATTCCACTTAAATCATATCGTGAGTAAGTGCCAACAGCCAGACTTGTGTGCTCTTCTCTTGGCTTGATTAGATGTCCGTGATGAAGTAATCAGTCCGCAGCACAGTAAAAATGCTTCATGAATTAACAATGTCTCCTCTCTACTGTTGTTTAGATGACTAAGTCTTAAGCTTAGAAATGTGATCAGCTGTTCTCAACCACTGTTGCCAAGAGCTGTGGACCTCCAACATGGCCACCAGAGGATGCATTACAATGATGGTGGTTGAACTCAATGTCAGGAGGATATCCCTGGTGTTTAAAACAGTTGGTGTATGTTTTAATGAATTTGCTTAAGGTCTTTTTTTATACATGTTTTCACTAATTTGTACCTCACATGCACAGAGCTCCGTAACAATGCACTTCCAATGATCACTTTAAAGTTCCCACATTGACCATTAATGATAACAGCATCATTGCTAGCAGCCAATCTAAATCCACTCTGCTTATGTAGTGAATAATCTTTCTCCTGCTGAGTTGATGTAGATCACTCCAACCTTTCAACTGGCCACCTAATCAATAGGCCGCAGCCCTTGGCACTTTGTAAATGAAACTCCCCTCAGGCACTAAACAAGTAGAAGGATTTATCAACCATTTTAATGTCAAAGACATCACCTGATACTCACTAGGCCATGGAGCCCCTTTTGATCAAATAAAGTCTCAAGGGCCCAACCTAAATATAACAGACATCCTCACAGGTGTAATAGCTTGCTTACTTTCAGAAGGAATTAAATAAATTGGATATTCAACTGTAAAAGCCTCTGGAAACTTAAAGGAAATGGACCTTTTTGATATCCCCTGATGTAGCTAGCCTTCTGATTAATCTCTTCTGAGAAACAGTGCAGCAAACTGAACGGGCCTGTTGTGTTTAGAGGGAGCTGTTCAGTTATATGTAACTTACCACAGTTACATGTAACGTACCACTGCAGGGACTTAACAGTAAAGCCAATGACCTGGTCAGCTATACTGTTCTCGGACTACTGCTTCTTCCAGGAGAATAAAGTTAAAGGCATAGTGTAAACTCAAACATTAGCTAGGCTAGGTTAGCTAACTGGCCATAGAGGGTTTAGCCACACTGCAGACGTCAATTTCTATTCTTGTCGTCAACATGGTTCATTTGAAATTCATTTCACATTAAGACCGACAAAGTGGTCCTCAAGTCATATCAAGTCAGAAGAGTAAATACATTGTGTACTATGGATTTTTACAAGGTAACAGACGCATTGTTGCTGCTAGGTGCTTTGCTACAGAGACTGCTAGCTTAGTAGCTAATGTTGCTAACACTAAACACTGAACAGCTGATAGACTATCAGCTCGTTTTAGAAACCCCGGAAAGGCAACCAGTTGGCAACCTCTCAGAGCTTAGTGTGGCAAGCTGAGGCAAATGAACAACAACAGAAACAATACAAACGTTTCTTTGACTATAACTTACCCAGATAGATGTCTCCAAATGATCCACTTCCAATTTTTCTCCCCAGTCTATATCGGTTCCCTACTCTCAACTCCATGACAAGTAATCTGTGGTCGGCTAGCAAGCACGCTCGCTAGCTCTAAAATATCCAAAATAATTCAAATGTAAAGCCCAAGACTGTTTAAAAGCAGAATAGGCAAAACATCCGTCACATCAAAACCTCTTGGAGCGATGACTGTCTTCTGTACGTTGTGTCCGAAAGGAGACAGCTCTCACAATCTTTCGCCGTTTGTTTTAAAATACCAATAAACTCATATTCTGGTAATACTGTGCTTGTTAAAAAGGTTAAAGTGTGTACTTTATGCTCTCGTTGTTTTCGTTAAGACTACGCTTTAATTCACCACGGATGAAGATGGATTTTGAGGAGGTTGCATTTACGATTTCGCCTGAGTCCTCTCCCTGTTGCTGTCTCTGCTCTGTCGGGATCGGTCGAGCTCCTGCTCAGCGGTCGGCCGGACGAGTCTGACGTCACTTCCTTTCTGGGTGATGACGGAGAGCTTTTCAGTAAAGACGTGCCAACAGAGACCATCATCGGTAACAGCGACAGTGCAAGCAAACCTTTGTACCACCGAATCTGCGAATTGTTATGAACTTTAATGCGGACGACACGTGTAGGTCTGTTTGTGAAATACGAAACAACTGCACTTGAAAATAGCTGGTGATAAAAGTAACAGTAGGTTTTAACCTACCATTACCACTGATCAGTGCCCTACTCAGGGTCACAGTGGGAATCAAACCTTATAGGCTTACTGTGCTTTGCTTGCGTGAGTCTGATCTTTTCCTCACATCTTTCCTACATTTACATTTACTCATTTGGCAGACGCTTTTATCCAAAGCGACTTACATTTGAGGAACAACTTACAAGTATCAACAGAGCATCAAATACAGATCTACAACTGACAATACATATTAGTAAGAGTGGCAGTAAATACTAGTAAAAGCTCATAGTACATACCACATCAATGGGTAAATACCTAGGGAAGGAAGTAAGAGTTAACAGAAAGTGCAATCAGAACAAAAGTGCAGTCAATACAA
>JAPMOB010238614.1:10141-32651 GCA_029875015.1 Lepomis gibbosus | reverse complement strand
TACTGCCACCTCATACCTATAGGACGTGAACCAGGCCCTCCTCTCTCCAACACAGTCTGTCACCTCTGGATTGTAAATGTAAGCAGATAAACCAAACAGTTCGTCCTGCACCTCTTTCAGATCTGGAAACTTTGTCTGTTTGAATCTGACGGGCGCAAAAACAACTTTGACAGAATAATGCTGGTGAAGGTTTAGCAGGCTGGTAAATGTTATGCCACATTTGTCCTTTGCTTTCAGGCCAATTTTCACACACCTGGCTTATATTTTTTCCAGCTTGTCACTGCCTTTTACAACTTCTTTCCAATTACCCCCTAAAGACAGCATAATCCTTAGCATAAATGTTTTAGCGACACAGTCTGAGATAATGAGTAAGACGTGCCAATTTCTTGGCAAGTTGTTGTGTGCAGCCAGGACAGGATAAGTGGCAGGAGAACAGTGTGGCCAAGTTGCTAAAGAGAACCCAAAGTGTCAAACAACAGCCACAGTGTGTGACCTGTCAAAGCATCTTTTACATACATTCATTGTGATCTGCTGCACCAAGAGGCTCTGTGTGCGATGCAGCGAAGCTAAAATACTTCACGTCACACAGGACTGTTAAACTAGCTACTAATAGCTGATAATCATAAAGAGGAGGTGCTCGGCAGAAGAGGAGTAGGAGAGGCAGAATGAGAGAGGGAGAGATGGCGAGGCGACATGGTAGAGAGGTAAGCAGCAGCCGGAGGAGTGCGGATGAGGAGGTACGGATGTAGAAGGAGATAAAGAGGGGAATGAGAGAGGAGTGATGGAGATAAGGAGACAGAGAACGAGGTAGAGAAACAATTGAGTGTGTCAGAGATCGACACAGAGATGAAAAGTGACAAGAGGGGCTCCAAAGCTCCGTCTGCTTTCTCAGCGGCCGTGTGGATGACCTTCTGTGCGTTTGTGTGTGTTTTTAGCTGATTGAGACCGACTTTGACAGAAGGGCACATTGACATTTCTCAACAACAAGGAAAGGAAGGAGACACAAAACAAATGAAAGCTCTCGCTCTCCCTTTCTCACATGCGCGCAAACACACACACACACGCTCTCTCTCAGAGCAATGTGTATTGGGCAGGTCTGGTTGGCTCTAACATGATTATAGAGGGATGATTCTCTTCAATAACTCTTAGCCCTGAGAGCTAAACCTGGATCAATCTAACCTCCTTCCTGTGTGTGCGTGTGTGTGTGTGTGTTTATCTTGCTACAGGCCAGCTCTCCGTCATGAGTAGTTCCGTGGAAACAGCAGTTTTGGAGACATGACAACACACCAAATGCAAAAAAAATAAATAAATAAACTTTCTCTAATTGCTTCATCTATCTTTTCTGCTCTTTCATATTGCAGTACATATTGATCACTAATTTTAAAAATGTTTAATTGATAAATAAAAAGCAGATATAAAATAACCGGATAAACGATTAATCGTTTAAGTAATTCATCATCGAAAAAAAAACAACATTTCCTGCTTCTCAAATGTGATGATCTGCCCTTTTCTACAATTTATGTCTCTGTAAAATAAATTTCTTTGGGTTTTGGGACAGTCGTTCACATGAACATAGCAATTTGAAGGTGTCACCTTGGGAAAGAAGACGTGATGATAGAATTTTCTGTCTAGCATCGAACCGGAACATTGAAGTCGTGGGTTTTAACCACTCAACCACCAGGATGCCCCTGTAATGAACATTTTTCACTATTTGACTTTTTACTGACTAAATGATCAATAAAAAAAATCTAAAACAAATTAATGGATAATGACAACAATCTGGAGTTGCAGTCGTATAGATTTTATTGTACTCATAATATATACTGTACTGTAGTATACAGCACAACATGTTGTTGTATGCTTCTGCGATTACATCATCTGGTCATGTGCAGCTCCCTCTTCTCTCTTTATCTCGTTCACATCCCGTTTTCATTTGTTGTCTCCTTATCTAGAGTATATCCCTTCCTCTCTTTCCTGCTCCATCTCCTCATCTCTAAACCTCTATGTCCGCCACTCGCCGACTCTTTGGCTGCTTCCTGCTCAGCTCACCTTTGATAAAGGTAAAGTATAAATGTACAGTAGGTGATGTGTGTTTTTGTAAATATCTATATAGATGGATCCTGTCTGCCACTTTGCCTCTTCTTCTCTTGCCGGCTCAGTGTGTGTGTGTGATATATTCGCTTTAATACTTCTCAGAGATCAATAAGCTGTTCCTTTATCACTGTGGCGATGTCTTCTATGGCTTTCAGGACAATTTGCCATGATAACAACAATCATTCATCACCTTGCCAAAGACTACAAGCCCCACAATTCTCTGTTCCTTCACTGATTGCCAGCAAAACCTCTGCACTTGACATTTTTAACTACTGATCCAATCAAACAGCATCACTGTTTGTATTTTATCTATAGTTTGTATTTACAGAAGTGTAGTTATGTATTAGTTGTAGTTTTTATGAAGCCTCACGGCAAAAATCCAAGTTGTCCTCCTGTTGGTTATAAACTCTGCAGTATTTGCTCTCACAAGAACATTACAGATTATAATATCTGCTTCTAGCTTTAGGAGAGAGTTGATTATTTTCACAAATCTGTCCAAGATCATAAAAAAAAAAATCACACACACACATACACTCTCTCTCTCTCTCTCCCCATCTATGGATCAATACATGGCCTCCATGGATGCCTGGTGTAATATCAGCCTCTTTACTGTCTACTGTGTTATTGTGCTCTAACTCATCCTCCCTCCTCTCCTCCATGCATTACACTCGCTCTCTTTGTCTTTCTGTCAATGCGCCGAGCTTTCGGGTTCTCAGCTACTTCTCTGCTATCTTCCCCCATCAGCGCTCCTGCCTCTCTTTTTTTGTCTCTCCCATAGCCTCCATTTGTTTTACCCCCATCTCATCTGTTTTTCCCTTCCTGTCTCCGTCACTTAGCCTTTCGCCTGTCCCTCCCTGCCTCTGTGTGTTTCAAAGAGAGGGAGATGGACGGCACACAGTATGGAGGAACGATGATAGAAAGATGCAGAAGGTGGAAGGCACAGAGTGAAAGCTGGGAAGGACAGAAGGGCGAAGGAGAAGGAGTGGGTGTGATGAAGATCGAGGGGGTAAAAGTGGGAGAGATGGAGGGAGAAACTGAGGAGAGATGGAGGGGGAAGCAGAAAGAGGGAGGGAAAGGAGGAGGAGGGGGTGAGTCTGTAGTATGTCTCTCTCTGTAATCGTGTTAACTGGCGGCTCCAAGCCTGGCCTCTTCAGCTGTCACACACAAACACACACACACACACACACACACACATACACAGCACCTGTGTATGCCTGACAGACAGCTCATTCATCACAATTAACCAATTACAGCCTCCGCCGGTCTGTCTGAACCCGCCTACTGCAGGAGGGAAGGGAGGAGAGCAGGAGCGAGGAAAAGGAAGGGGAGCAGAAAACAGAAAAAGAAAAGCAGCGTGGAAACAAAGTGGGGCAGGAGGACATGCGGTTCATGTGCACTTGTTATTTTTGTGGCGTGTGGTCATTGTGTATGCATCCGTTTAGCTGCATGTATAATATTCATGTGTGTGTGTTTACCTGAGGCCACAGTATTGATGGCCCCCTCCTGTCCGATGATGTGCTCCTTCAGCCTCCTCTCCAGGGGGAACCTCCTCCTCTCCTCTGCCTCCCGCCGAGCCTGCGCCTCCTGGAACTAGACGTAGGTAAAAAACAAAAAGACGAACATGCAGAAAACAGATGAGACAGTCATCAGGAAGAGACATCTGAGGGAGTGCGCAGAAGTGAGAAATCATCTCTTAAGGGAAAAACACATTGAAGAGTTTGCAGGTCTGCCCCTCTTTACTCCTCCATCATCACTTTTTCTTCTTTACCACCCTTGGCAACTTTACATTCCTGCTGCAAAGACACTGAAACAAGAAATGAGTGAGCGGCCAAACACTGATGCAACAATAAAGCTGTTCCTCCCTTTTACTCCTATTAAAGTTTTTTTTTGTGGACTTGTTCCTTATCTGACATTCTTATAGATAGATTGTAAAACCCTTTGAGGGATGTTTGTGATCTGCAGCTATATAAATAAAACTGACCTGCACTGCAAAAACTAAAATCTTAGGAAGATTAGTTACCTTAATTGTCTGACAAGATATTTCTTCTTACCAGGCGGCTTTTATGTTAGAGAATTTCACTTGTTTCAAGTTTTTTTGGCCTTAAGTAGCAAGTGAAATTTTCTCGTTCTGTTGGCTGATAATTTTGCTTATTTTAAGTAATTTTTCGCCAATTGTAATGCTTTTTTCTTGTTTTTGAGAGCTCAGTTTTTGCAGTGTGACTGGACTCTAAAACACCCCAAAAGATGCTTGGAAAGAATCGCATCTCAGTCCCTTAATTTGTCCCTCAAGGAAATGATTTTGTTGATAAAAGATATCAAACAAGAAATGTGATCTTGGCACAGAAGTTGCCTAGCAGAATTAATTACACACACACTCTCAAAATGTAGGATAAAGTAACTGAATAACCACATTTCAGTTAAGCAAACTTCGTGTTTCACAGGGTTGAAGTTGTGTTTACACCTGACTTTTGTTACTTGGCTTGGCTGCTAAATAATTGGCATGCAAAAATAAATTTTTGTAAATATTGTTTTATTGTAGCTTTGGTGTGTAATCTTTTAAAACTGTAGTGAAACTGTAAAATGCATAAATATTAACCACTCCATATCTCCAAGTTCATCTGCCACTTAAAATAATTTCCAGGAGCTAGATGCTCTCCATCTTCCTCCTCTTAAACACACACTACCTCCCCATTTGCTTTTTTCCTCCCTCTGTAACACACACTTCCTCTTTTCTGCTGATTTGATCTCCCTTTTCACATCTCTTCTCCCCTCTCTCTCTCTGCTCAAATTCTTTTCTTCCCCCTTATTTTCATGTCTTACTTTCATACTTCTGCGTCAGTCTCTCTCCCTCGTACTTATCTCGCAGCCGCCCCATGACTCACTCATCCTCTCCTCTTTGTCTCCTCAGACTCCAGGTTTTCACCCTGCAGTGGAGGAAAGCTGCTAATTCTCTCTCTCCATCTTGCTTAGCTCTGGCCTGCTGTCAAGCTGCTAGATAACCACGGATAACTCGAGTTTTATTTAAGAAAAGAACAGACCCCACTTCTACTACTATACACCTGTGAAATACCAAGAGCCGGGCAGGGAGGAGTCCCTTCAGTCAGCTGATTCTGTACCACTGCGCAGTTAAAACCTCAAGATCACCCTCGATCAGACTTCACGATTTAAATCTCAGGTTAATGATAAGAAGAAGCAGAGAGTTATCATTCTTTTACAGTTTGCTGAAAGCGTTCTTTTTGTGTTAATACTGTTGAATGTACAAAACATGCTTAATCAAACCTCCATGCCAGTTCATCTGACCAAAATCATATTTATTTTAAGGGGTGGTAGTAGTAAATACTTTTTAAAAAACTAATTTTAGACCAAATAGCTTGATATCAATAATTTTGGAGACAACTGTTTAAAGAAGATATCAATGCACAAGATGTTTTAAAGCATCATTTATTGGTAATGTAAAGGTTGAGTTGGGGCTTCTGCTTCAAAAAAACTGGGCAATAATAAATAATTCAACTTGAGTGCTGGCTTTCTGAAGATTTTTGTGGTGCCAGATTCATCACCAGGCTATGCATATTGGAGCTATGTGCACTTATTTACTTTCATTTTAATGTAAAAGGCTTTAAAGGATAATTTTGGTATTTTTCAACCTGGGTTCTATTTTAAAATATTTTGGTATGGAAATGACCAGAAGGTTTTGAAGGTTTTTGAATTCGTGCAGTAAATGGCTTCAGCCGGCAGCTGTAAACCACCTGCAGTGGCTGCAACGTATTCCTTCGGGGCAAATGCAGCCATCAAAATTACATCCACAAAAAGTGCTTCTGTTTGTCGCAGATAGACTCAGACTGTGCTGGTGTCTGACAACATAGAAAAGATCCCTAAAAGAAACAAAGGTCTCGCTCAAAGACAATTCTCACTCTGAAATCTTGTGAGAGGAGAAGTGTTGTGTTAAAACGAAGGTAGAAACGCTAGTCAATGTTGGAGAAACATAAAGTCTTGCTAGTAGTTCCTCTATATACACGACAAAATCCTGTCCCTCGTTTCCATCTGCGCTTCCTGCAACAGCTCACCTCCTACGAGACTTCAGAGCAGTACAATTGCCCCGTAGGAATATGTTGCAGCCATTTTACAGCTTCCTACCTGTAAGAAATCAAATAACTGCTACTAATTAATAATACTTCTTCCTTTTATTTCATACGTATTCAACGTAGTGATGAACAATGCTCTGTAGAGCAGTTTGTTGATTTGGGCTACTGTAGAAACATGGCGTCGCAACATGGTGAATTCCGTGTATGGTGTGTGTAGATAAAAATGGCTCATTCTAAGGTAACGGTTCATTATGTAGGTTCTTTATATACAACTGAAAACAGTTATGTACATTATAATGCATTTCTGTCAGTATATCCTCCTAAACATTACACACTGCAC
Organism: Lepomis gibbosus; assembly: GCA_029875015.1. Classification (NCBI taxonomy): domain Eukaryota; kingdom Metazoa; phylum Chordata; class Actinopteri; order Centrarchiformes; family Centrarchidae; genus Lepomis; species Lepomis gibbosus. The sequence continues at coordinate 26,135 of JAPMOB010238614.1, read as the reverse complement.
CTGGTAAAAAGCCAATTCAATACAATTCCAGGTTATTTCCCGTATGACAAAATTTTAACCCCAGTTAACCTCCACCAGCTTTCACAACTCTTACACTCAATAGCACCTGTCACTCAGTCACTAGACTGACACAGACCTCCTGAGGAGAGTGTGTCTGTGTGCAAGTAAATGACACAGATGTCTGCTGGATGACTAGTGCTGAGTCATTCAGACCAGGCCACAGGAAACAACTACAGTATCAAAACATTAGTGTGCGTGGAAACTGATGTTGTTTTAATTGCTTGCAAATTCTGCACAGCTTGTATGGGAGCAAAACAAAATTAGTGTAGGCGTCTCTAAGAGTTTGATGAGTGCGTCAGACCTTGCCCTCCCACTCCTGAAGTGCTGTGCTGACTTCTCCCTCCTTAGCATAGGCCCGTGCTGTGTGTCCCAAACCATTGGTCTGCAGGGGGTTGGCACCTGTATGCAAGCATGAAACACACACACAAATGTACAGTTCATAATTAGGATACATTGTATATACATGTATAATACATTGTAGCCATCAACAAAATGGTCAAAACTAACTGGAAGACAACATTTTTTTTATTTTATTTTTTTTAAAATATCCTCATCTTGTTTTGTTGTGAGTACTGACAGTATATGCACACACCACCTCAGCAGGAGGGTCCAAATGTTGATCGAGAGAGCGACGTTAGTGGTGAGAGGTCACATGGGTTCAGGGGTCACTGAGACTAACTGCAGTGAAGCAGGAGGACCCAGCAATGACCCGGTAGGGGGTTTCATATCTGCAGCGCGTGCCAATAACTCACGCTTTGACCCCTACACCCACACACCAACTTCCTGCATTATAATGCAATCTATACACACTGCAGGTTGCAGGCCCACAGACATACACACTTTCACGCAGCAGGACAAAACATTTTGTTAAACAGACTATATTTAAAAGGGGTCAGAGTATAAATGAGGGGCAAACATAATGTCACAGTGAGTGTGAAGTGTGCCAGGACTGGACAGTTGTTGGCTTGTCAGTGAAGGTGGTTAGCAGTGAATTCTTGGTCAAAAGAAAAAAGAAAAAGAGGAACAACTGGTTTCATCTTTTTTTGATGAACAAAAGGGTTTAAAAAACCAAAGAGTGTGTGTGTGTGTGTGTGTGTATAAATAAAGCCTTTAATGAAGCCTTTAATGTTTCTTTTCTGACACCAATGCATTTCTGCTTAAAGCCTTTGTCAGGGTGAAAGTTGGTTCTGAATGCGTAATCAGAGTTGTACTCATTACAAATTTTTTGATCTGACAGTCTCTGATTTTAAAACATTTTGATTTAATTTTGGACAGTAGATTATTTAGGCAACATTTAACATTGGAGATGTTTAGATTCTTAATTAAAACATTTGCAGGAAAACATGTTTATAGACTTCAAAGTGTGGTATGGAGGAAAAAAAGTTTATCAACGCTCAGGTATTGTGTCAGCCGTATTGTATTCACCAATAAAGGCAACAAACACTTGAGCTTTATGCTCTGAATCATAAAAGGTGATTATTGTTTCAGCAGGTTTAGTGCTTCATCCTAGTGTTATATGTACTCCTGTTATACACGCATTTCTCTGAACTTACTCAGACCTTACTGGCACCACTGGATACTGAAACAGGTTTTTGTACAATCTAAGGTCTTAATGCAATTTCAGACACTACTGACACTCATGAGGGGAAGCACAGGATAGAAAACTGTGCAAACACATTGGAGTGACGTGAAATGTTTCACTTTAATGATCAGGGAATACATTGAAACCTCTCTGTTACAATATATGAAGTGATTAAAATAAATCACTGACAAATTGTAAGGGGAAATACTCCTTGAAGATATATTCACATTGGGTGTGCTAAGGGATATATTAAGGTCTCAACGGCATCCTTTCAGTCAATTGATGAGGGCAGACATTTGTACCAAATTTGAAAATGATGCACACAACTACATTAGTGACCGCTACACTGTGTGTACAGGATACTGAATGGTGCATTAGGAACCAGATGACCCATCTGAAGTTTTTCTGAGTGAGCTACACTCTGTAACAGTGTATGTAATCAATGCAGGTGCTGCCTGTTTCTATTGCTCTGAGCACCGACCGCAGAGACTAAAAATCACTCCGATGATTATCAATAAACCCCTAAAATTTTGTGACCTATCGATCCCGACAACAATACACCTACTAACCCCCCCCACCAGCCAAAAAACATGAAGGAGGAAAGCAATAAAGTACCCACACACTCACACAGAGACACTGGACATAATAAATAGCATCATTTAGGGCTTTAATATCAGGCCAGCCCTCTGGGCCATAGCACTTTATAACAGGATCAACACTAACGACACAAACAGACACACTCCCCAGCTGAACATTCACTCACACACACACACACACACACACACACACACTCGCATACACAGGATCCCTTCATTAGGAGTGCTTTAGTTATGCCTATTTGGAGTCCCCTCCTCTTTCCTATTTCCTCCTCCCTCTCTTTCACTGCAGCTGGTGGGAGAGAGCCCCTGCTGGTCTTTGTGTGTGTGTGTGTGTGTGTGTGTGTGCGCGTGCTTGTATCTGTTTTGTGTGCATCTGTGAGCATGTGTGTGTCTTCTGGCCTCCTACCACCTACGGAGCCGTCTATTACTGAGTGCCCCTGGCCACGGGCCTGATGTGGAGCCTGGGGAGGAGCTAGAGAGCCTCCGCAGGTAGTGCGAGGGACCGTGGGTCGAGGAGGTGCCCGAGGGTGGACCCGGAGACTATGATGGATGGAGATGTGAGTCTAGGGCCGGTTAAGGCCAAAAGAGCAAACCCACCGCTAGTGGAGTAACATGGATGCACACAAACACAGGGGAAATAAAGTACAGGAAAACACACACAATGTGCACATACATGAAGGGAAGATGACGGACACACACGCACACAAATCCACATAGATGTCCTGAAGCTGTGGCAGTTTATGGGATTTTTTTGGGATGCAAAAAAAAGATGGATAGGAGGCTACAAAGAACAAATGGATTAAAGAAAAAGAAAAATGACACAAGCTTTGTCAAGAGTAATAAAACATGCATTAAAACTTGTATGAAAGTCTTTAATTATGTACCCGTTCACACAGGATCACACATGCACAAGGACAGTAACGTGTTTGTGATTGAAAGTCTGTGATGTCATGATTGTTATTGGCCGTGATGGTGGCGCCAACCCGGCAACGGCCCAGTCAGGCGAGCCAACAACCCACCCAGTCTTTAATCTGATTGTCTTAAAACAAATGTCTCTGCTTTGTGAAATTTCTTACCTTTTTAATTCAAAAATGCGTCTGCAGAACATTTGATCAAGTTAGACGAGGTGATTTGTTTAAGCGTTCAGAGCGCTTACAGACGCAGGGGTGAGACGGGCAGACGGGAGCTTTGAATGCACCATCCATCATAAACATAAACAAGACATTAATACTAGCTTGTGTATGAGTGTGTGTGTGTGGAGTGATGGTGGCGGCGGAGGTTAGGGGTGTTTGATCCCCCCAAAATTTGAGTGTTTTTAGATTAAAAACCAACAACTACAAATGTCCCCCGAGTTAAGATTCAAAAAGGCGTGTCCAAACTCAATCAAAAGGATAAAAGCATCCATGAATATTTTAATTTATGAAATGGAGGCTCGAGTGCACCAACACACAGGTGCTCTCACACACATACACACTCACAAAAGAGACACACATCCTGTGATTGTGGAGTTACCCCAAGGGCATGTTCTGAGTGGAGGTCACAGTTCAACTAGGCCTAGCTTGTTTAAGAGCTGCTTGCCTGGAAACTGAGGGGGATATACTGCCCCGAAGGTCTGTGAGTGAGTGAGTGTGTGTGTGTGTGTGTCGGTGGAGCTAAGTCAATGACAGGTGCGAGTGTAATGGGGGTGAATAGAGAGGGGACATGAACAAGTGATCAATTTCAAATGAGCTTTGTAATACTGTTTATATTACTCGGGGGTGGAAGCGTTAAGATGATGATACATGGAAAGCTTTTTAAAGCTGATGGAGACAATACTGCCTCCAGCTCTGAGGGCAGACTGAGAACCATTTAGTTTCGATAACAAAGATTGAGGTAAGGAGCCTGGCATGTGTCTTGATAAAACTGGTACCTCTGAATTAGTCCTTCGTTTCCTCAAATGAATAAACTGCACAATAGAAATCGTAATTCTCTTGAAACAATCTTATAACGGTAAAAGACGGGTGTCGAAGAAAACTTAAATTCTGTATATTCATTAGGGGTGGGCGGCATACTGTTTTTTTCTCATGAGTTGTGTTCTGTCATGACATGGACTGAGCAATACCATCATGACTTTGCTGAATGTTTTAGCATCTAAAACAAACCTGCTTCACTGTGGCTGCGATAGCATGCAGGTAGAGGGCTACACGCATACTCATAGAACTGGAGTTGCATCCAGTAACTATTATTAGTAACTCCTCGCTAACGCCACCTAACACTGGTGCTTAGGCATGAGCAGTGAAATTGGGGATTAGTATTTATAGAGATACATTTTTACAATACAGAGTTTATTATTTCATTTCAAGTCTTTTGTGAGTCCTTTCACATTAAACATGGCATTTGTTTTAACTCTGGAATCCCCAAAAACTCCCAATTCCCCAACAACAGTGTATGACTACTGCTTTATTGGACGGAGATTACATCATTCAGAGTCAGCATGAGCAATTTGCTAAAAAAGAGTAAGTCGAAACTTTAATCTTGATGAGAATGATAAAAATTAGGAATGAGACATAATAATGCAGACTGTATTTTATGATAGTGTCTTTGGTTCTGGTTCAGCATTGTGTGGGTCTGTGTTTGAGCGGTCATGATGGTCTGCTGTTGTGTGTCTGACTTGCTGGCTGTTTTGCTCTAGAATACTTGGTGACCCCTAACTACAAAAGTTTCCGTGTAATTAATTTCATTTATCATCATCTACCATCCATTGTCAACCGCTTATCCTGCGTACAGGGTTGCGGGGGATATTAGTTAAATAAGCAAGGATATTGTAAGAATTTTAGTTCACTGAATCACGCACCTGCGCTGTACTAGGTGTCCTTTTTTTGACCTAGTACACGTGTAGCCCCTCTCAAGTCAGAAACAAAAACTTGGAAATGTATCTCTGAATGCAAAATCATATTATTGTAACAATTGTATCAGTATTAAACAAGGAATATAACTTTCCAATATAATCGAGTTCTGTCAGATTGTTTTGGGTGAGATTGGCAGAGTTCAGGTGACAGCTACATTTTCCTCTTCCTGAGGGACAGACTTCATTAAGCAAGAGGGTGAAAAATCCTCTTTCTCTAGATTATAGGTGGCCAGGATAGAGGCCCTCAATAGAACATAATAAAATCACTCCGTGATGTAAAACTGTGGAGTTGTGTTGCAAAATATACACAGGAACTAATGTCCCTAGCCTGTGAGACTGAAATTCATCTTCAGCACTGCTCCATGCAATACAGCTTATTTCTGTTTACCATTTTATAATTTTTGTATATATTGTTTGCTTTTTAGCAGAAGAGAACTACAAACTGCATTAAAAACCTGTTGTAATATGATGATTAAATTTAACTTGTACAGTTAAATAAAAGTCCTTTAATTGCTTATATGTAGATACTCTAACATGGGTGTAGGGTTGGTTGGCATGTGACGTACCAGCCTCCAGCAGTGTGCGGACAATGCGCGGGTCATCAGCCAGTGTGGCGTAGTGAAGTGCTGTGCAACCACGGAAGCCAGCCCTGCTGCTGAGTCTGCTGCTGAATTCATCCTCTCTGGACACGAGGACTGTAGGGAGGGACGGTCAGCAATACAGAGAGAGACAAGAAAGGTTAGAACAAAAGAGGGCTTTTTTATTTTGCAGAACATGCAATGGTTGGCAGAAAGGAAAAAATAAATGGCACACAATAAGCCTGCTGGGAACATAGTCCATTTGTACGATTTGTACTAAAATTGTTCTTAAGTCAGACACAAACAAATAAAAAAAAAGGGGCGGGGGCATTTCCTTTTAATACAGTTAGACAAGTGACTACAACATATGCTACTACACAAGACAAAAGATACTAATTCCTCAAAGATGGAGAGGCACGAGTTCAATCTGAAATGTAACCATTATACTTTGTGGAGCTGAACAGATGAGTATGACGAATTAACAAACAAACTTAACTGGAAATGTTAGAGCCTTTAAATCTGTAAGAACTTTCTTTAATCTGTCTATTCAGAAAGTGTGACAATGATAACACTGCGGACTGCAAAATTGTTTTTCCTGTTTCCAGCTTTAGAAGAGTTGTTCATTTTCACAGATTTAAGTTCAACTGTCCAACGTGATAGGAATAATGCATGTTGTGTTTTATGGTCTCCTTTGCTTCGCTCCTTACTAATAATAAAGATAGTCTATCATTCTCTCCTTACTTCTCTTTTTCATAAGAGCACTCATCTACTGCCACTCCTCCATCATCCATTTTTATTTTTTTCTTCCTTCCTCTCCTCCTCGGTATCCATCAATTCCTTTCATCACTTGCACCCTCTTCCTCCCTCCCTCCCTCTATCCCAATAACTTTGTCTCATCCATTTCCTGACTTCCTCTCCCTCCCTCATCATCCCACCCATTTCCTTCAATCCCTCCTTCCCTCTATCCCCCCTCCAAACATCCACATCTTCTTCCTTCTCCTCCATCTTTTAACGCCTCCCTCGCTCCATCTCTCACTGCTCCCCACCATCTTCCCTTCCCCTCGCTTTCTTCCACTGCCTTCCTCCTTTCATTTTTCCTTCCTTCATCTCTTTCCCTTCCTCCATCCATCCCACTCTTTCTCTCTCTCTGGCAGTCTCTCTCTGCTGTATCTGTGTGTGTGGGTGAGAGAGAGAGAGAAAGAGAGAGAGAGCGGGAGAGAGAGAGAGAGAGAGACACAGGGCGGGATAATCATAGCTAACCCAATAAAGCGTCGCACAGGCCCCCCTAGCCCATCCATCAGCGTGCGTCTGGGAAACACTTCCCCACGCTACGCCAGCCCCACGTGGACCCAAACCTGACAGCCATATAAATGTCTGCAATATACATATCCCATATAAATATGTCTGCAGAAACCCAACACAGACGAAGGGGGGTTCAAGTGTGTGTATGTGCCGTCTTGTCTGTGTGTTTGTGCGTGGCTCTGAAACAAAACAAATAAAACACAAAATACTTGTCACAGAACATACAAAATAAATAACATGGAAGAAATGAAACATGTACATATATGCAAATCTTTATGCAAATTATAATAATATCTGGTTCAACACTTTGGATTCATATGCGTAATAATGCAACCGCACACACAAACGCGCGTGTGACGAATGCACACACAGTCGCAAAGTGTTCTTTTCTTTTTCACCTTCCAGCGAGTGGATGCCTTTCTCCCGCGAGGTGTCATAAACGTTGTTGAAGTGATCTCCGGCGTTTGGGTCGGCACCGGCATCGAGCAGGACCTTCACCACACTGGAAGACAGCAAAAGACACAAGACACGCATGTAAAGACATGTAATAGTCCTGCCTTGAACTTTTAATACATAAAGCAGCCAACACTGCTTACGTCACACAAGACATAAGGAAAACTATGTGTCGTCAATATGTGTACATTTATATTGTTATGTCAACATATGTATATCAAGATATAGCAATTATTCGGAAATTCGATTAAGACGTTGTTTATTAGGGGTGTGAAGAGATCTTGCTCCACAAGATAATGCGAAATTAATTTCTAACGAAAATTCTCGTCAGGTAAAAAGATGTCTTGCGAGACTCACACAAACTACATTTTTCACACGCTGTCAAGCCACACATTAATTTTCTCACGCAGTGAGATACATATGTATAACTGATAAGACTCAAAGAGTGATTCAACTCTGCCCAATTGATGTCACACTGGCGTATGCTGCGATAGTAATCAGCTGAACCCACTTGTGCTGTGAGTCCAGGCCTTTTTATATACAGTCAATGGTCCAGACAGCTGTGAGAAGAGGTAACTGGTAGGGTTTTGCAACATAAACATCTAAAAACTGAAGCGCGGAAGTTAACGTATGAATTTGTGGTGAGATTTCTGTCGGATCAAAAGGGTTTCATTTACTTTCGGTTTCACGTACAACATGCAGTCACAAACTGTGTCAGCCAAACGGTCTAAAGGGGATAACGTTACTACCAGCAGATCAAAAACTTAATGCACAGCAGAGTAAAGGGAAGGTAGACTTCTCATTAAATGATGAAGTTAGTCTGGTGATATTATGACTTTTCTCTGGACATGTCAGAGAACACAGATATGTGGGAGAGATTCTCAATGAGCAGAAAGTTTTGACCATGAGCAGAAAACCTGCTGAAACACAGGAGCTATTAAAGTCCAGGAGTTTATAACTAAATTACAATTAAATCATTTATCATTGAGGTGGAAAGGTGGAAATCACATTTAAAGAGGTTACTTCCCCAAACAAAGACTCAAAAAGGAGGGAAGACTAAATCATGACTCAGCAGGGATGATATTAAATAAGTTGATCTACAGGAGAAACAGATCTGACAGCAGCACAGAATGACTGAGAGAAGCACTGCATTATATTCTGTTATAGTTAGGTTAAAGATTTTGAATAGTCACCTGCCACCTGAATTGTTTTTCTCTTTATATAATAAATATAATTTTTAAAAGAAATCACCATAAACTGAATGCTGAAATGAAGTGTTTAATGCTCAAAATATTCCTATAATTGAGCATTAAAGATTTCTTAAATACAGTGTTAAAATCTAGTCTTATCTCGTGGGTTAAGTGTCTCGTCACACCCCTATTGTTAATACATTAAGTATCCAAGAGTCTCCCGTTTGGGGGGAATCCTGTGAATCAAAAACAAAAGGTTCTTCCCATTTGTGCAAAACATATTATAAGTCCAATATTGTCATAATGCTGCCTTCTCATTTTCAATAGGGCTCACAATGGCTTAATACAACCTGGGACAAGAAATAGATAGCTTCCTCGGTATATTGTAAGAATTTGATTTGTGGACACGGGTTGGGATTAAATTTGTTTTTGTTTTTTTATTCTTCCTACCCCAATTTAAATATGTAAGGAAATTGACAAGTATCAAAAAAAATCTTTGGCTGTAACTATCATTAATTCATGTATTATTGTGTTATTTAATCATTTTGATTTGTTTATTTGATTGCATTTTCTTGTCGGATGTTTCTTTTTATATATATTCTAAATAAACACAAATAATATAAATGAACACAGGAAACAAATCTCTATCATCTTACAGAAATGATTTACATCTTTCTTAAGAGCACATAAAACAGCGCCTAAATATGCAGTCAGATTACAGGAGGTAGGATGCAGATTAGATTTGGGACTGGGACGAGACCTGCTTCCTTCACGTCACCCAACATAACCATGACCTTGTAACAAAGTTTCTCGCATCCTCACAGCTTGAAAACCAATATGCTGTACACAGACGCAAATATCTGACTTAATTGACAATGACTCTTTCACCTGATTTCCAACGTTTCAAGTCCCTCCCTTGTGGTGGATCTTCACTACACATTGCTGCTTCATAGCATGTACATATGCGCACATGGAAAGGGGGCAAGGGTCGGGCCTGTTTCCGGCACTGTTGGGGGTGAGTGCAGGGGTGGGGTGTCTGCGTGTAGCACTTCATTGGAGCGTACCGCCTTATAGAACAAACACGAGTACCTCGGCAACACCACTCACTGTGACCCAACGGACATTCCAGGTACCGTCTCTCCGTCTACAGAACACACACTTTACATTTACCACCATGAACGTGAGCAGTGGCTTTGACATTGAGACACAGACATGCACATGAATACACACAAAAACTAGTCAGCTAGTCTGTGCCCGACGTCAGCGAGAACTGGGCCGATGGCCGAAACATGAACCCTGCCAGTACGCTGCCGGCTGCCATTAGACCTGTGACTACGTAATGCAGCCTGGGAGGGAGTGATGGATGGTTCTCAGCTAAATGGTTATGGCAGGGGCCTGAAAGGGCTTAAATTGAGCAAAATGATTATTTAAAGGAGGACGAAGTGGACTCCTTTTTTAGAGCAACTACGTCTGACCACGTAACATGGCCTCAGCTTCCCTAGGGGAGAACATGTGCTCTTAAAAATGAGCAGTGACAGAAGATATGACATCAAATGATGGAGCGACTGTGCAAGTCAACTGATATTACACCACAGAGTCAACCTAAAGGTGAGGTATGAAAGAAAACAACCTGTTCACCTGTTACAACAACAGAAGTAGTGCAGCTTTGAAGAAAAAACAAGTCAAAACATCATCTAACAGGACAAAATATTTATAAATATATGAAAGAAAGTGACAACAGACTGGAGCAGTAAAATATTTGAAACATGTATCAATACTTGGAATTAGGTATGAAATCTGCAATTTTTATAGGGATTAATTTCCCCATGAAATGTTTATCATTAAATAGTGAACAATGTCCAGGGTAAGGTATTCAAATTGCTTGTTTTATCTGCCCAACAGTCTAACCCCAAAGATACTTAATATTAGATACTATTATTAGATATGATTAAGAAAAGCATCAACTCTTTACATTTGAGAAGCTGCGACTAACATTTCTTTTGCCTTTTGCTTTGTTTATCAAATAATAAGAATAATCATCATCATCGTCCGTTTGGGATAGCGGGATTCAAAATCACAGTACAATATAATATCCGAACAAATGACTCCAGTATGTCAGTAAAACTAAACAAATTTTTGCTTCATTCCCATTCATATCATTAAAATCCGACTTTATGTCGTCACTACAGAACATGTGTGTTCCTGTGGGAGAGCGAGGCTGAGAACAGCCTGGCCAGGTCTTTGTGTCTGACCTTGCTGAGGGGGTATAAAGGACTATCGGGGGGTCCCCTTTTGTTACTGTATCACTGTGGCTGGGGGCGGCAGGGGGGCCGTGACCCACAGAGGGCTCTCCTCTCACCCTTGCAAGCACTTCTACAAACACATGGATGCATCCTCCGAGACACATACAAACACACACACACAAACTCAAACTATGGTTGGTCACACGAGGCTGGGCAGGACTGTGTGAAGAAATGAGATGGTCTGAAAAGGGTTAATGGCATCAGAAAGGTAAACACGGTGGGATAAAGAGAGGAAAACTGCAGAGGAGGAGGAAGAGGAGGAGAAAGACTGTATGAAAGGAGGGAAGTGCAGTTAAAAAGATAAAAGAGAGGTAGATTTAATTATACAGGATAGCGCTAAAACTAATGAGCTTTTGAAAGCAGTTTATAGTTTTACTAATCAACTGATGATCAAGTGGCTAACTTTATTTGGGACATTTAGGAGGAGAGCTGCAGCACTAATTTGAGGCCAAACTGAAGGCATGCAGAGGTTAATTAGGTTAAACTCCCATTTTAAAGGACTGGGCCAAAAGTTAAAATTACAGACTTCCTAATATGAGCTTATAAGAACTGAAACAATGTTATCTATAAATTACAAGATCCGAATTTTATTTTATTTTCATAGCTAAACTAAGACAAAGTGCACGTTAGTTAAATAAGGAGGGGGTTATCTAGCTGCTGCTGACTTGACAGCCCCGCCAGTCTTATGTCCATTGTCTTGACCCTCTGTTGCTGTCTGAGCAGCACAAGACATAACATGAAATATAGTCAGCATTTTGTTGAAATTAATTCCTCAATTAATCCTCCTTCACCCATTCTTTCTCATACTTATGTATATTTATTTTTGCAATGTTTTTCCTCTGGTCAAACAATTCACTACAATTGGTATTAATATGACATCAATGTAATTTTAAAATGACACCAGCGCAATTGGGAGTCTGCGTTTTGCTCGAGAACACTTTGACAGAACAGATGCTTGAAACTTGGACCAGTTGCAGGACGCTCGCCGCGCCAAACCACCATCCAGCTGTGGAAACGAAAGCTCGACACGATGAGCACAGTTTGCTTAACAAGCCAGTGCTGAGGCTGGTAGATTTAACCTCCCAGGTTTGCCAGGAGGCGACTGGTGTTAGTTTCCCATCCTTGCCCTGGAGGGAAGACAGGAAAAAGACACTTCCGTCTCTCCTGCGCTATAATAGACACCCGAGCTGAACTGACCATCCATGTCTCTGACCACCTGGCCCAGACGCTGGACCTCACTTGACCTCATCTCACCTGGTGCACACCTGGGGTCAGATAGATGCCAGGAATAGAGGTTCAATGCACTTTTTTCCCCCAGCCAAATAAAGAGGCTGGTTATTTAACTGAATCTTCTTTCAAGTCTTTTTTTTGTGACAAATTGTGACATACATTTAAAATAAATATCTTCTTGTAAGTAACTATGTTTAAAAGAAGTCACTTTCGTCAAATACCGTAATATGGCAGCCTTGGAATAACTAAACCCCCCTCCCCCAGTAAAAAAGAAATTGCTCAGGTTTTAAATATTACAGAGAGGAATGGTACAATAGTCCTGTGGAAAACCATTCACGCTATTATGGCTTCAATGGTTGCTTCTAAGCACGACTTAGCTCAGTGCGTTATTGCTTAATCCCGTCAAAGAAAGCCGTAATATGTAAAAGTGCCTCATGGGTGTATGGTCATCAGGTAGCCCATTTAACATTATTAAGTGCACTTCTTTTTTACGGCTCAAAGTGTGAAATGTAGCCAAAAGAACAATATCCTGTACAATATAATAGACGTTTTCCTTTAAAGCATTTAAGAAGCCTAAATATTCAATTCAACCCACTTAAACTATTTTTCCTCTTTTAAATTAGCTGTGCAAAGTGGTGAAGTTGATAATGGTAATCTCTCATTTCCAACACTGTATTCTTAGACTTTAGCAATGCACACAGTTAAATAATTATATAAAAACCCATTAATGTGGCTTTAATGTGGCACAGGGTGGAATATCTTTGAAGCTGGTGTTTATTATATTATATGGGATGGAACATTCTTCTAGTGTGCATGTAAGAAACAATAAAAGCCCATACATGTTAACTGACTCTGTCATTAACCATACCGCTTACCATCACAATCGTGTTGTACCGTGACCAAGTGATGACAATATTTCACTGGGAGACCTGTGGTGATTTTCACCTCTATTCAATCCAGCTAATCCCGGCCGCAAACCCATAATCCCACTCCACATCACTCTCTCTCTCCACAGCTAAACTATTCTCTTCTCTCTTTCCCAACGAGCCACTCATCCTCTCGTCCCATCATCCCACCGCTTCCCCTGGTTGCATCCCTCTCCCTCCTGTCGAGTCACTCGGTCCGACAGGTCGGAACGGTCAACAGGCGTTACACTTGGGCGAGCGCTCATTGTGCACGTGAATGCAGCGAGGGAGGGATGGAGGGAGAGAAAGAGAGATGGAGATGGGTATTGTGTGTTAAAGAGTGCAAACAGTGGGCCAGGCCCTGCGCCTCCCTGATTTAGCCCCACATCAAAGCTAAGCACCCCCCCAAAGTCTCACCCTTAATTCTTGCACACAGCCCTCTACTTCACCCACTGATTCCCTCACACAGCCGCACCTCGACCCCCGAACACCAGAGAAGCTGCCTGGTGGACGCCACACCAACAGTTTCCTCTAAAACGGTGAAATCTTCTGTCTCTTGAAACACGGTTATCACTTCTGGTCCAGGTAAATATAAATACAGCGGGGTTGGGGGNAATTCAACAGCAAGATCCATGTTGACATTCTAGCTACAGGCAAAACCTTGTCCATGAGTAATGCTCCCTGTGTTTTCACTTAACGGCTGCAAATAAAGTTGTGTGTGACTGAGTAATAGGCAGTTGCCCTGTAAGATATTTTGTATAAACTCCCCTTGTCTGTCTGCCTGTGTGTGTGAGTGTGTGTGTGACTGAGAGAGAGACATGTGTGACTGATGTGTGTGAACCGATGTTCTGTCTTCCCTGCAGCAGTGACGGCTCACTGGGGGGTTGGAAGACGGGATTAAACACAGAGGAGTGTCACTGCCTCGCTGAGTTATAGCACTCATAACACATACACACACACACAAACAAGACAGTACTGTGAGACACACACACACACACACACTACAAACATACAACTCAAATTTGTATCCAATAAAACACATTACATACATCAATATGTTCCACGCCAACAATCACTCAGCACACGCCATTAAATATAAAGACATGCTGGAGCTCAAACATCACCACAAAGTGAAATAATCAAAGTATATGATCGTATTTGTCTCTGAGGATGAGTTACAGACCATACAGTGTGTTGAAGAAAGTGCAACTAACAAATCTTTTTTTTAGTAACAATCAATTTTTTTCTTACGACTGATTGATTATTGTCTATAAAAATGGCAGAACATTGTGAACAGTGCTCATCAAAATGTCCGGGAACCCAAGGGGACATCTACAAATCACTTGTTTTGTCCAAATTCCAAAAATATCCAATTTTATAATCACTTAAAAGAAGCAAATTCTCACATTTGAGGAGTTTGAACCAGCAAACATTTGGCGTTTTTTCTTGACAAATTACTCTAATTATTAACTGATTAACCGAACCAACACAATCAATTTACATAAATATCAGTATCAGAACACATTGGCATAAAACACAAAAAATCTACAATCTAAAATTTGAAATAAACAAATTCTACACTCCAAAACCTTAAAACTGAAAACACAAAATGTCGCAAGATGTTTCCATTTTAGCGGCATTAATTCAAACTATCTTACAAACTGTGGGGAGCAACTGTAACTAGAGATTAAAAAGTAAGCTCATTTTAAGCTTTTATAACATTCAAATTTCTCACGGACACATGAGGCCCTTAAACAAAAGATTGACCACACAGTCCTGATGGAGAAAAAAAAAAAAAAAGCACCCTTGTAAATTGGATTTGGCCCGGCCTTAACCTCGGCCCCTCTGTGTTGTGTGTGTTCTGGGGGCCAGGAGGCTAATTTAATTTGTTGGACAGAGAGCTGGGGGAACGGGTAAAGACCGTCTGTCAGTCTGAAAGTCGCACTTTGCACTTCTGAAGACCTACTGTAACAACGAGCGCAAGGACATGGATAACATATGCTCACACGTTTGCTCATGCAGACAGCTGCGTGATACCGAGACACTACAACACTGTTACATATGCTCACCGGGAAGCGCGTCTCACAAACATGTGATTTGATCAGTAGGGTTTAGTTTTGATGAAACACATACACACACACACACACACACACACACACAGACCTGTGCTGTCGATTCATGGCAGCCACCATGAGAGCGGTCCAGCCTAGACGGTGGCGGTGATTCGGGTCAACCCCTTCTTTTAAAAGCCTGATGGGAAGAAGAAACGAAAAGTGGTTATACTCTTAACATAATGTGGAGGGCGTCTGAATATGTCCATATAGTCAAGGTTTGAATGTTATTAGTTAAGTTGTTTTATTAGCTTCTTAACACATACACATGATGATGCGAGAATAAAGAATGGTTCTTGTGCGACTGTATCAACACCGTTCCTTGTTAGACACACCCATGATGTCTTTGTCTTTATCTGAAGCCACACACTTGCTCCTTGACCAGTTAATGTGTCCGTGTGTGTGTGTGTGTGTGTGTGCGTGTAAGCCAGGTGTGTGTTGAGTTTTCTGCCCCAGGGTATGACATCAGGTACTGGAGTGGCACAGTCTTTATAAGTGTGTGTGGGTGGGTGTAAGTGATCCGTCTGTCGTCTCTTGTGCTGAGCAGGCAGACAGTGTGTGTGTTTACAGTCAACACAGTGGCCTCTGTCTGGTCTGTACTCAGCTCTGAAGCACCCTGGCTCTGTTTTCACTGCCTGGCCTGCATACAGGATGAGAGTTTAGGTAGAAGAGACGGCAGATCACCACTTCCGATACATGCAGTACTTCAGCACGCAGTACCTGTTTCAGTTCAGTCAAACCGAGAAGCTCATACTACTTTAATTTTACCAAAAGGTTATGTTACACAGAAGTGG
>JAPMOB010238614.1:0-10103 GCA_029875015.1 Lepomis gibbosus | reverse complement strand
CTTCCCACAATGCCACTGTAAATCACTGTAGATGAACAGTACTTGAGAACGGAAAGAGCTTTAGCCAAATATGTCAAGTGACACAGAGCTGTGTCATCTCTACAAGTAGAGGTGACACTAAGACCAGAATGACATTTCAGACATTGTTTTGTTACATTTTCTGCATATTTTAGGAGGTTGACCAATGTACCTGGACAACCTGCCGTTAAATTAAACTTATTCTATGATATATGCATCTAAGCATGCACGGATCCGATACAGACTCAGATAGCTGGATCAGGTATTGGTGACACGGGGGCTGACCTAGTCTGTTCAATTATGCAGGTTCTACACAATACGTAGACCCCAACATTCTGCTGGTAGAGCTAGCATAGCATGGAGGGAACAAAAAACAAGAGGTCAGCAATTTGGAGGTATTCCACGCTCTGCGGCTATTTGCAAAATCTGCAAAGCCAATGTTTCGAGGGGTGGCAGCAGCACTGCAAAATATAACAACTTAATCAACCAGATCCAGAAGCATCGTGCCAAAGAACACGATTCCCAGCCTCTTCCTCACAGTAAGGAATGCAGCTTATTCATTTTACACTCGTGTCTGATCGATAATCAGCATTGGGTGATACCTACATTAACATTACCTGAAGCCCATGTCTTGGTATCAGGACTGAAAAGGTTGGATCGGTACATCCCTAATATTGTCCAGGAATTGATTCCTTCTAATGTGGCAGATAAAGAGAGCACCATATCTGTAAATCCTGCGAAGAAAGCAACCTACAAAAAATCTTTAAAGTGGGTTTTACAAAATGCTGTTTCACAAGCAAGCCTGGAATAAACTGGAAGAGAAATATTAACTACATAAACCAATAACATTTTAGTATATAAACATATTGAATAAGCACAAAGTATTAACAGCTGCTAAAATGTCATCATTATCAGCCACCATGAACCATTATCAATGCAACCTGCATCTTATGATAAAGCCTAGGTCTCCTGTCAGCACATCAACTCCACGCGCACCTTTCAGTGTTTAAATCTCTCAAGATTATAAAGTGCTTCACCACAGTTGTAGTACAACTGCTTTTTATAAATCCTGTGTGAAAACGAGACATCTATCCTCTCCACTGCCTCTCAGCAGACACACCCTGACACTCTACCACTTCTAGAAACTAAACCAAAAGCACTTAACACATCTGCTGACTGGCTGTCTGGCCGTCTTCACTGCACTCTCACCTTCACCATCTGCTACATGGGCACAGGTAACCCAAGCCAGCAAATGGAGACACACATGGACAAGCATGTGTACGCTGCGCTCAACTACACCGATACAAACACCCAAAGAGACACTGTACACATGTGAGCACAGATTTAACACACATGATTCTTGCACAAAGGTGAGCAGCATGTCTGACAGGAAATTCATCCATCCACCATAATGAAGAGCAATGTTAGTGACTTTCTGTAACCAAAGGTAGGTAATAAAATATTACTTGGCACATTGCAGTTTCTTTAGTATTTTGGTGTCAGAAGCAGAATTTTACAACAGTGTGAACACTTTTCATTTTTACTCAAGTTATGTAATGCATCAGCAGAACAGAAGAGACCAAGAAGTAGTAAAAGAAATGGTAGAGAAAATAATAATTAAAAAAAAATATAATGAAATGTGAGAGAAATAAAACTTTAAAATGCTTAAAATCAGTGGGAGGAAAAGAAAAATCAAGATAGACTGTTGAAATGGAGCTCTGGTTGGCCAAGAATGACATCTATCCTGCAAACACCTCCTCCTCCTCAGACCAGACTCCACAGATGGCCCTCTTCTTCCACCTGGTGGTTACTGGTGGGATTACAGGTGACATGACTGCAGGTGAACCCAGCTGTTCTGGAAGCTGACCTCAGCAGATGTGACTTTATACAAGGATCTGAGATCTGAACAGTACTAAAGAGCAGAAGATGCTGGGAAACGAAACACTCTCTACTAACCAAAGCCAGTGACATTATTATACTGCGACGATTACTTTGGATGGAACCATTCATGGTTTCATTATTTAAGGACATTGGAGTTAAATTTAGTCCAGGGTGAAACTGAGAAAATAAAATATCTTGACAAATAATATTAAAATTAGAGGCAGAGGATATTGTCTTTGACAAAAAAAATCATTAGTAATGTAAATATGATGGCCAATTAAGTGTTTTAGCACAATCAAAGAAAAATGTATCATTTACAAATTACATACTACAAAACCCAGACATCTTGTGTCACTGACTTTAGTATAAATATCTCAGTCCTGCTGATTCCCGACTGATTTTAACGACAACAAAAAATGAGCTCAGAAAAAAAACAGTTGTTTCATATATATTTAAGCTGACTAGAAAAAATCCACCCAGGTAGTCCTCCTCGTGAATATTTTGGCTAAAGCTCCAGCCATGAATTTCAGAAAATTTACATCAACAAATATTCTTCATGCCTAACATTCCATTCGTCCATTCGTCACAAAAGACAATATTTGCTGTTCTCTGGCATACTATAAAAATGGCAAAGAAAACCCTGCCATGTCATTTATTTACCCACTAGAGCACCCTTACTACACTTTGCAGCCTCCATTGACAATGTGGTTCACAATGGAGAGTGCCTAGGATGCTTCCCCATGTTAATGTTGCTATGGCACTCCACGTGTAAGGTGTTATAGTGTACTACTGTAGGTCTGGGAAATATATACTGTACTTGAAGCATATGTATTTAGTGTAAAAGTAGACAAACATCCCGAACTGTGGGCACAAGAAGATTCAGTGAAATGTTTATTTGTTTAGACTGTGTGTGTGTGTGTGTGGTACCTGGCCACATCTTGAGAGTTATTGGTCCTTGCTGCCTCCAGAAGAGCATCACCTTGTTATTGCAGAAACAGAAACATTCAACATCACAGGAGAAGAAAACGGAAAACCTCAGTACACATTTGCAAATTAGGGAAATGCTGTTGTTTTCAACCTCACCATTTCCCTAACTTAATTGATCACAATGATACTTGTATGCATTTTGTGACAACGTACAAAAGTTTCTAGCCTTCAGGATTGGTGTCGATTTACAATATTTCTGTACAAAACACGTCAGTGATTTTTCTCTAATAGACAATGCAATTATACCACGTGACGCAACGCCAGCTGATACCTTTGTTATCAGAGTCCTTCTTCAGGCAGAAGGCCACGGCTGCAGCACACAGTACACCTGCAGAAGCCACTCCTCCCCGACTGGCCCCCCCTGTACCCGGTCCTTCACCTCCACCGCTCTGCCCGCTCTCCTCCCAGTACTGGTTATTGTTGCGCCCCCTGCTGGCCAAGGCAGCCCACGAGCTGCGGCGGTTCTCCAGGTTGGACAGCCATCTAGGGGTGAGGTGGTGGTACTGCACCGACGGGTTCACACTGGTACCAGCTGTCTCCTCAGCAAAAAGTCCCCTTCTGGAGACACGGGAAGTGGACACGATGGGGTTGCGGTTGGTCTCCGCCGGTGTGTCGCGGATGCCCTGGCACGCGCCACCGCTTGCGCTGGTCTGCAGCACGCGGCTGCACGGTGACAGGCTGCGCGACCTTCGCGCGATTAGCCTGGTGGGAACAGATGACAACATGGCGATAAACTCACCAGAAACCAAGCAGTGAACGATGAAGCGTTCAGTGCGGCAGTAATTCCAGAGGGACACAGACACTGGCTTAATGTCGCTGTAACGGCGGTACACCTCAATTTACAGGCAGATAATCACAACAACCGAGACGAAAACAACCGCCTCTCCTCATCGTAGCGTGGATGTCACCAGAACGCGCGGTGTACTCTGGGAAATGTTGTTTACTGGAACCTTCTGTGTGGTCAGGTGCCATGACGAGATGTGTATCTGTACACACTTCCGTGTTCGTTTAAAGTCAGGTTCAGTTACAGAAGGATACAAAGGAGTCAGTGAATGCCTCATATATGTTACCTGGCGTAGGCACTTTAGGCAAAGAGCTACAATGATACTGAAATGGCCTCGAGACAGATTAATAAATGTTGCCGTTGTCCCTCTTGAGCGCATGCGTAATCTTTCCAAGCCCTAACTCCGAATCTCCTCGCCGTTACTCGCTTTCTTACTGGATAGCGGTCCTGTATTTGATTAATCAGTATAAAACAGTGCACATCGTCAGCAGTTTAATTACTGTATCCGGACTGGACAGAGTTGGGTTCTGGTCCTTTCGTGTGGGCTCTGCTTACATTTGATGACACAAGCAGTTGTTTTGTAAATGTACTTGTCTTTTGATAGCCGCCAGATGGCATTAAAGCACAGTGTAGCCTAATTAGATGTCCGTGGCTGCATACAGTAGTCGCCATTGCAGGCAAATGTCTTCACTTTCAGACTCAATATTAATGACTGGGTGGATCGATTGGTTATCAGGAACATTACTAGACTGAGATAGAGACTACACTAAACCACATAGAAACAATTTTCAAAGTTTTTGAGTGCAGACTTACATGTAGACATTACACTATAATGATGTTGCAGAAAACTGTGTTAAGCTGCGCTACATTCATTAAGGTTCACTTTTACAATGGGACACAGATTGGTGAAACCACATCAAAAACTTTTACTACCATATTAATATGTCTTCTATCTAGCGTCCTATCTAATTTAAATACTTGAAACAGGATGTATTTCTCAATATCCCCCTCCTATCTCATTTGTACATATTTAATGTTGAGAGAGAAAAAGATGATTGGCGCAAACCTTTGTAAGTGGCACTTGATGACAATATAGGATTTACTGTATGATATATTGTTGATGCCTCTTGCACATTTCTCCCCAGTGTGAACACACTTTTAGTGATGTGGATTTTGTTTGTACTGCTTTATTGTGAATGCAAAATAAATATTGCGGAATAACTACTAGTCTTAAAATGATTTAAACTGTTTTTGTGTCAGGTAGAACAAAAGTTGTCTACCACACACACACACACACACACAGATGCCAACAAATGCAGGGCTGTAGCTCAAAATTGAGAGGAAACATTGCATTAATTCATTACTTCCTGCACAAGAAGCTCGATTTTCCTGATAATATATCGGCGCATCTTTAAAATCGCAGTGAAACTGCATTTTGAGAGAATCTTGCTTCCTTCGGTTCATTTAAATGCTTCCTGTTGAAATGTGATGCTGCAGCAGAAAAATAATGCAGAAAAATATTGTTCCAAATTTTAAATTAGTGATATATCCAGTGAAGACCCTTTCATTTATCTACACCAATGACTTGCATATGATCAGGTTACCACTTAAGATACAATTTATTCCAGGAAAAACAGGACAGTCGTTGAAAAGGTTTTTGTTCCTGAAATACAATCTTAGCAGTTCCATTCTGACAATGTGGGCCTCCCACAGTGGAATAGAGCGTCTCTGTGTTAGGTATGTTGTGTGCTGGCACCAGACATGAAACATAAAAGGACATAAGTCTATGGCACCTTTACCTTTAGTCTACATTGGCGTCATTGTGGTTGACACCTGACAATACATTTATTCTCACCAACAAGTACAGATAAAGTTGCCCACACTAACCTGCTGTCGTTATATTTAGGCCCATGTTTGTCTCTAAAGTATTTCTAAAAATCACTATTGTTTTTAATTGACAGCATACTTGAAAGTAAGTACACTTCTTCATATTTCAAATTTGACTGACTTTTTCGCTTAATGAGCACCACCAGTTTTTTAATTCCCTGTCATAAATCTTCCCATTTTGCACTTACTTTGCACCTGTTTCTTTATCGTTCCCAAATGAATTAGACTCACTGGCTCATTTTCACAGCAGATTTTCTTCCTTCTCATTGCAGGAAAATCTCAGGTGGAACTGATCACGTTAATTATGGCTCCATTCAATCAATTGTTGAAATGAAATGACAAGTCAAAATGTCTCTTCAACTTTAGATTCATTCCACATTTTCTACCCCTGGTCATGCGTGACCTGCCTGCAATGGCCCATCCAGTTTGTAAACCACTGACATACTGATTAGTTGTGAGTTGAGCCATTTTATGTTTTGATTCATGACTTTGCTCTACTCTTCCTGGTAAGTAATGGCTCCTCTTACTCAGCTGTCTCAGGAGGTCAGAGGTCACGGTCAGTGACACAAAACTTAAAGCTATTACAGGCAGTAGTGGATGAAGTATTCAGATAATTTACTTAAGTGAAAATACTAATACATCACTGTAAAAATACTCTGTTACAAATAAATGTAGTGCATGGAAATTGTTAAGTAAAAGCATGTAAGTATAATCAGAAAAACATACATAAAGTATTAAAAGTAAAAGTACTCAGAATGCAGAATGAACTATGTCTCCTGTGACTGTAATACTATTAGAAAAATATATCATCAGATTAATATTACTCATGCATTCATGTAAATGCATGAACAACAACATTTTACAGTTGTAGTTGGTTGAGGTTGAATTATTTTGTATCAAACTGCAATTAACATAATTTTGGATAAATTGATAATTTTGATCAATTGTAAAAATTTTGAAAATAGTGAGAAGAGTATAAGTAAAGAGTCACGTGAAAAGAAAATACTCAAGTACCAATTCCTTTTCATTTGTACTTATGTACAGTACTTGAGTAAATATATTTAGTCACTGTCCACCACTGATTAC
The DNA here is from genome assembly GCA_029875015.1 of Lepomis gibbosus. NCBI lineage: Eukaryota > Metazoa > Chordata > Actinopteri > Centrarchiformes > Centrarchidae > Lepomis > Lepomis gibbosus. The sequence continues at coordinate 3,460 of JAPMOB010238614.1, read as the reverse complement.
AGGGTTTTATTCACAGTTGAGTAAGGTTGTCACATGGCAGCAAAATGGCTTTGAGTGAGCATGTAGTTTGAACAGCTTCAACAACAAGAAAGCTGGACTTCTCCTTTGCAAAGCAAATGAGTAAAGTCCGTGCTTGCAGAAAAGATAATACAATGGCAAAGTTGTCTGGTGATGGATGCACACGCAGTGACAGTCTGCATGCAGTTAAGAAGTGACCACTGTATATTAGAATATTAAATAGGAATGCTGTGGATCAGGGTGGTAGGCTACAGCACTGTGGCTACACTACTGTAGGCAAACTTAAGCACAGGAAAAAACTTTAATGTATTTAAACACATATGTGATTCTAAAAGGAAAATGGGCATGTCAAATTATTAAGGCCTTAAGATGTGAGAACACCCACAGATCAAATTAAGTGAAGGAGGCCGATAATGGGTTTACACACTCAAGATGAAAGGAGGGAGAGCAATGAAGCAGAAAATGGCTGGACAGGCCCAGCGAAAAATAGATGGAGAAAGACAAGCAGAGTGAGGGAGTAGTTTTTAATAGATTCATAGTGGCACTTAATAAATTATAGCATTATAGGATTTTAGCAGGGCGTTTATTGCTCTCAGTTTTAGTGAGTTTAGCAAAGAACAGTTTATAAGGAAGCATAACAGATGAAGTACTTTACACGTCAGCCAAAGGGAGCAATGCGCGCCGCCGCTGCTGCTTCCTGAACTAACTACTTTACAAAGGTGCGCGTGTATAGGGCGATAGCGCGGGATGCGTTCAAATACTGTCGGGAATATGAAAACGCTAAACAAACAGTACCCATACAGGAGTTGCCTGCATGTTTAAGCTGCAGAAAAAAACTTACAACTGGAGTTTAACGTGGAGACTGCTGGTCCCACAGTCGTTGTTATATTCACATTACTTGGCAATTTGACACCACACAACTCTTGTGACATGAAATAAAGCGTGAGGCCTCTTCTCCCTTCACAGCTGACCTGTAATTCCTAGGTCAACTGGTCAAATGTAAGCTCGTTGCTGAACTTTTTAAAACAGAATCTTAAACACTGCCAAAGTATGTACAAGGCTACACCTTTAGCTGTTGACTGGTAAGATAAAGCCATACAGATAGAGGAAAAAATGTGATTGAAAACTGTTGGTATGATGTTAATTAGATGGATTTCACATACCACTGTTATGTTAGGCCTACTGTCGATGTAACCAAAATTATTTAGTTCCCACTGACAAAATAGGGTAGGCTACATAACGTAAACTATGCTCCCAAAATGTAGTCAACAACAGTGAGATAGCGCTCTAAAGGGAACACATCATAGCTTAGACAGCATTTATTAATAAAAAGCATAGGCCTACATACATTATATAGACTAACTATTAGTAGTGTAGCAAGTTACAGCTATAGTGAGCCAGTTAGCTGTAAGTTTGACTCACAATCTGTGGTTTCACATTAAGTCACATGAACATAGCATATTATTTACATTTGGCCTATGACATGACAGTAAATAGCTGTAGCCTACTTGGTGTGCCTACAATAGGATTATATCAATGTCGCCATTAGATTCTGATTAAAGTTAATTGGCAAAAGTGTTTTTTTTATGTTGTTGTTGTTGTCTTAGAAGTACTCTGGGGATATGCTTTTAAAACATTGCTCCATAGCACTACTAATGCAAACATAATTGAGTACCTTTAAGTGTAAAACAAAATGGGTCAAAACAGCTGAGACCAATGTAAAGCATTTTCAGTTGTTAAGTGTACAAAATACTGTACAAAAAACACTTGTGAACCCAGTTTAAGATGCAGATTGCATATATCTGTGTTATTGTAAGGTTTGTCAATATACTTCACCTCTAAAGTCTTTTAATTAAATAGGCTAAAATCACATCAACGAAAAGGCAGGCATCATAGTGTTATTTTTAATCAGCTATAATGTTACTATGTCAGAAAGCAGGAGTTGTGAAATAAATTGGTAACCAGCAAAAAATGTTTTTTGAAAGGTTCCATTGCCTTACTTGCAATCAAAAGAAGTTAAATGATCATTAAGGTTATACCGAGGCAGAGCTGACAGGTCTCCGAGGAGCACCTAAAGGCAGCACAGGGAGGCGTTTCCTTTGTAGCAGTCGCTGCGTCGCCTGCTGCTCAGACTGATTTCCCCTCCTCTCATTTCTCACCGCATCTCCTCTATAGCACCTGCCAAAGCAGCGACGTAGCGATGGAGAGCTGCTGCAAATTAATATAAGCTCGAGGAAGACCACAATTGAGAGAGAGAGAAAAAGAGAAGGACACACTGAGGAAACTACGGAGAAAGAGAAAGACACGGAGAAAGGGGGAGAAACGGAGTGTGACAAGCGGAAAGACAGAAACATATGTTTTGTCTGAAGAGCGGCTGTTTCTGAGGCTTGCTGAACCGGGCTGAAACTTATCCAGCCACCGTGATCAGCTAAAAGTCATATTTGATTTGTTCATTTATATTGTTTTGACACTTCCTCTTTGCCTTATTTCTGCGTGCTCTCACCTGTGTGCGGCTGTGGCTTATAGGTAGGCTACACCTCTGTTTGGTTAGTTTGTGCGGGGTGGATTGCGGCTGTTGCACCTCCCTGAACGCGCACACGCACGCACTGATCATCACAAGACGCGGTGCAGCCTACAAAAGCTTCTTGCAAGGAGGAAATTGAATTAGACAAGTTATTCCCACAGAAGAGCAGAACAAGAGCGGCGGGCCTTCGGCTTCCCTACATTTATCCAGCTCACCGTGTCTCTGGGCCCACCAGGAGTCTCTTAGACAACCCCCATCCCCTTCTCTCACCTCCATTTCCCTCCCGGTAAAAAGCCATGTCTGCACAGACTGTGACCATCCCGGACGACCAGGCGTTCGCCAGCTTCAAGTCGGAGTGTTTGTGCGAGGAGGGCTGGAGTATGAGCTACAGCAAGGGGGGCATCACGGTGTGGACCCAGGCTCTGCAGGAGGGGAACTCCGTCCACAAAATTAAGGTGAGACCGTTTTACCTGTATGTATGAAACCGAGCAAAGTGCCAGTAATATGTTAAAATACAACAAAGTATAGATTGGAGTACTAGAGACACAACAGACCTGCACAGGAATAATAGAAAGCAGTGAGCCAGTAGTCATTGTAACAATAAGGGAATGCGTTGAAAACACTGCTGTATAATCCAGCTGGCAGGGGAGCCCCCCCCCCATATGGTTCAAACTGCTGACTTGCTTAACCCATTGATTTTTGCTGCATGCTAGTTGCAGAGGCCTCCCTAACCCACCAATAGCTAATACACACAGCCTACTGTATGTTGTCTCCTTTTGTAAGCATCAAATGGGTTTTGAAAATAGTCCCAATATAAGAGGATACTGTGCAAACATAAAGCCTGCAGCTTTTTTACATCACTGTTTAGTGAACACATCCTGTGTTAGATTCACTCCTCTATTTAGAAATGTCTATAGT
>JAPMOB010238612.1:0-11976 GCA_029875015.1 Lepomis gibbosus | reverse complement strand
TCTTTTTCAGGACATTTCAAATTGTTGTGCTTGCTATGCCCAGTGTTTGTCCAATGGCTCTGGTCGATTTTCCTTCTTTTCTCAACTTGACAATGGCTTGCTTTTCTCCCACAGACAGCTCTCTGGTCTTCATGTTGGTTTATCCTCTTTAACAGGAAATGCAGTCTTTATAGGTTTGAACCAAGGATGAAAACTTAGACTAGTCATGCAGAGCTATTTAATGTTTGGACAATCAACCTAAAAGGCAACACCTGGACAACAAGAAACATCTGTCAGTCACATGTTCCAATAGTTTTGCTCGCTTGAAAAATGGGTGGGTTCAAACAAAGGATGGTATGTCCTGAGTTGTTTAACACATCTAGATGTGAATACCAGGAAATGAGAGCTCTGAACTCTTGTCTCATGTTCATGTTTTGATCTTAAACCCAAATGTCAGTGAACAACAAAAGCAAAGGAATTTGCTTTTGTAAGGAAATTTGCCTTACCGTTCCAATACTTTGGAGGGGACTATACAAAGTGCTTCACAAAAGACACACATGAAATACCACAGTGGATGATAAAATACAAGATAAAATTATAGTTCACAGAAAGCGTCCTGGGCTGGAGTTGTAGTTAAATAATCTCAGACTGTATTCCCTGTCATCAAACTGGACTCCATTGGTCTCGGTTCACTGGGAGGCTGCTGAGCCCTGTTACCTTGCCCGCTCATGGCTCCATGGTGCCCACTCCTTACTCAGTTACTAATTGGACTGCTAAGCTAACTGAGCTAATGGCAGTTACCAGCAGTTATGACCTGATAAGTGATACGCTGCCCCCTATTTTTTGGAGAATGAATTCCACATGTGGACAGTAGTCTCAATTCTTACACTTTGTACCTTTAAAAGGCTGTTTCTCCCTACAACCTCAACACCTCTCCAACAGAGATCAACAGTTCCATTACCAAATGTTGATGTTATAGACCATGCGCAAATGGATAATTACACAAATGTGTTTCAGTGATTTACTAAATGCAGTTTGGACTCACATTGACCATATACTATTTGTCCAGGTGGCTGGAGGTGGAGCTGGTGACCCATCTGTATAGTTGTACCCGTGTGCTTGGGAATCTATTGCGCCAGTATTACCATTGTGCATGATTAGGAATTGGACTGTTGTTAAGTTGTGGCCATCAGTCAATTTAACAACTCTGCTGGACACTCAGTGATTGTACAGTCCTCAAAGAAGAAAAAGAAATGTGATATTTTGACTAATAGTGTGCAAGTTGATGGAAAGTCAAATCACCTCTGGTTCATTGAAAAAGCTTTGGAGCACAATTTGTTTAAGCTTCGTACAAATGGCAAGTCCCCATCCCAAAGAGAAATATTGGTTCATTACAAAGACAAATGAACCCAGTGTACTCGCTGTGTTCTTTTCAAGCTGGCATGCTGTTAAACCTAACAATTGGTCTTTCACCAGGTGTTGGGCTGCTAAAGCTGTATTTGTCAATGAGCTGCCATTATTTCATTGACACAAGTCATGCTTTCTTAATCTATAATTACTCTGCAATTGCAAACCAGCTGTAAAATCACAAGGATGGCTGTTCTCTACATGTTATTGGTCCGAACTGCTAAACTGTCCCAGCATTTTCTTTTTTTTTACATATATAATTGAAGAGCAACTGCTGGAGGTCACCGAGAGCATTCTTTGTGCAGAACCACTGGATAGTCCTGCTATTATGAATAAAGAGCATTGCATCCAATCTGGTATAACATTCCCAGTGGAATACACACAACAATCAATACATAAACGTCTCAATAGAAAATAGTACATTTTTTGTTAAAAAGACAGATTATGGATAGTTGAGTCTTTTAGATGCTTGATTGCATTCCAGTGAAAACAGCTCTTTAGCTAGTCGTCATGTCAATCTCATTACATCCCGTGTGTACATTTTATTAACGAGGAAGAAAGGATAGCAGAGACTGAAGCCTGGGAAAAAAGCAGGTAAATAAGACTGTTAGGTCTGCATAGGTCTGCATGTACTTCTTGCTCAGTAAAACAAATTAATGTCTTGCTCAGTACGACAAATCAATGAAAGAAAAAGATATATGGATAGATAACAAGGATTGAGGGATTAGTGTTTCTCTGTTATCATTCCTCAAGCAAGGCACTTTAGCCTAGCACATTCAACACAAGGCTCATGCTGCAAGAGGCACCGAGGGAGTGCCTGGCATGGTTGGCATGGTTGGCATGGTGCCGTGGCCTGTGCTGCCTGGTGCATGCCACTCATTTCTGTGTAAAGCTGAAGCTGTCGCCACATAGACAGCTGGTTGTGAGCTGCAGTGCTCTGTGAGAGCGCAGACCACCACATCCTTTTGCAATAATCAAAATCAATAAGTTGGTGCATAATACCCATAGATCCGCATCGGTTTACCGCCAAAGACATTTGTCTGGAGACCATGAAACTGACCTTAGACCAGTGCTTGGAAACAAAATGACACCCTCCGGCGTTCCACAGCAGTGCAACAGGACCCTGTCCTGAGTTAGATGAGCCTGCTTTCAATCAGCACACATCAGGCTGTATATCAGGTCTAATTAGTGTATGTGGGCCTGCAGCACAGAGCTTGGTGTGAGACATGAGCTTTCCGTGCACTGCAAGCTCTCCCCCGCACGGCACAGCCAGACCTCGTGCCTATAGTGCTTGCATTGCGTGGGATGTGACGCACAACTTTTATGGGCTCGCTATTTCTCATCTTAACAGCACATGTGTCACAGTCTGAATAAGATTCCACAACAATTGAATCAAAAACATGCAGCACGCCCGCCCTCGCGCATACGCTGTGGTGCTTATCAGTGCAAAAGGTCTTACAAGAGCGGCTGGATTTAGGCCTTAGGCCTTGGAGATAACTGAGGGCTGTAGGGAAGGGAAGTTGTAGGGAAAAGTTGGAATGATACAGTTTGGTTAGATGTGTGAGTATAATACTAAGGGGTAGTTACTTGTATGAATAACATGATAAACATCTTTGTGCACAAATGAACACATAGTAATTCATCATTCTTTAGTCAGCAGTTATGGTTAGTATATTTTATATATTTATATATTTTATGGTACTGTATATTTGCTATATTTATTATTTGATAAGGTAATTTCAATATGCTGCTTAATTTTGTTTTCACAGTTTTGTTTAAACCAAAATGCACACTTAAAGTTGCATTGCAATAATTTTATCTTAAAAATGGATCTAATGATTATGTCTAATGTGAAAGGGGTCACTTGTAGTGACAAACCCATAGAGAAATATGACCTGTACAAATACAACTTCATAAGGGGATCACATGTGAAAGATGTGTTTACTGCTTGTTGTGCTGCCGTCATTGTCCAAAAAAGAAGAAGAGAAGAATGCTGCTTTAAGGCCTATATATAAAAAAGGTTTAGAAAGCTTTAGTGTTCATATCAGATTATGATCTTCTTTGACTCTTTTATTGGCACACTGCTGCCTTTTAAAGCACATTTCTGCCACCAATGTGATTGTGTGGAATTGCATGATTTCAAACACCAAAAACGCCAAAATGCCAGAATATCAAAGTGAAATACAGGCCTTACTACTATATGATGACATGTTTCCAACTACAGTAAAAAGTGGTAGAAATACAACCTAAATTAGCCATGTTAGCAGACCTAAAAATAAGACCTAAAAAAAACTTTTTTCAGGATTAACTTCCGCAGTTGTAGGCATATCTTTAGAGACATACCTTCTGTGGCTGAGCAGGCCGACTTTGTGCTAGCTTCCCACACACTTGAATGGCAGGAAAGTAATGTATTTTTTTTTTCATTAGACCTAATGGTGAAAATCTTTACAACACAAAGAGTCATGTCTGAGTGACATGCAGAAAATGTATTACAGCTATGTTTATTGCAATGATTGTGTATTGAGAAAAACTTTTTTTGAATGTGTGTTTGTGTGTGGGAGACGCTGCCCCTCAGTGTGTTGTGTATGTCCCAGGCTGGATGCTGTCCTGAGGGCAAATATTGGCTACAATGTGTGACTTTATTGGGAAAATTAGTGTAAGTGGTGTGGTGGGGAGAATGTGGGCTTGGGGGGATTGTTCAGAGCGGGGGTGGATTACTGACAAGGGAATTTACTTACTGGCCCTCCAGAGACGTTCCTCAGTTACGTTGTGGCTGTTGAAAAACTAATTGTTACCGTAAATCATGACATTATACATCCACACAGCTAAAATTATCCTGTGAAGGTCAGGCAGAAATTGTGACCGGGGTTTGGCTGAATTCTGACAAAGTGCTAGCAATCCAGAAGCAGACAAACATCCAGATAAACATAGTTCTATCACTCTGGCAGCTTCGCACAGCTCCCTGACAATGTCCAAACATTGCAATTTCAATTTGCACGCCCTGAATCATTACACAAAATGCAGGTATTTTAGGTAGGCTGAAATTGTTTTATTATTTTTAACACAGTAATTGCAAGGCAAATGGTCTTAATTGTAACCCCAGCCTCTGAAATAAACAAGGCTGAAAAACGAAAGTGGTGATTATGGTTTCCCTGGGCCTGATGTGGGATTTGTGAAGCTGCTGCCAACTGCGTTTTCATGTCACTGTTTCAAGTTCCTGCCCAATATAGACACACTGAATCACTCATCAGAACACATGCCTTAATGGAGGACAGTTCGAAGGCTATGTCCAGCACAGGAGAGATACCGAATGGATTATCCACCCCCATCATTCCTCCCTCACTGGAATGTTCCATAGGCTCTACCCTCCACAATTACCCCTGCCCCTGTGATGGATGGTGGAAAAACTGGATTTGACAAATACTATCTATCAGCGTTTCTTTTTCCCAGAAAACAGTTAAATAGTTATGGTGCAACCAGAAGAAATGTACAAATGTCAGTATAACATACAGGAAGGACTTCAATGCCTCAATTTGAATAATGCTAAATGTCTGCGATATGATTCGATATCGGTGCCAGAGCTCAGTGAGAGACCAAAGCCAGCAGCCTGGGACCTCTGTTTCTCCTGTGATTTACAATAAACTTCCTTAGCAGATGCTCCTATCACCTCATATTTTTATTAGACTACATTGGATGATGTGACCATGAACATGATATGAGCACCTTGGTGAATTGGTGAATGCATTGGTGTGTTAATGGCCACTAGACTGAGATCCTAATTTGCTAGTGGAGTCTGTGCTGTGGCAGCGTGGATTGTAGGGCATAAGTGAGAGTGTGACCTTTTTTTGCATTGACTTGATTCTTGCTGCCTCAGCTTGGCATTCTCTCCTTGGATGCCCCTGCCAGGCGCTCGCTATGGCCATTTTGCTACCATGCCAGTGTTGTGCTTGGCCAGACATAGGAAGAACTGAAGTGTTGGCAACACTCAAACCTTCAAGCACACACACACACACACACACACACACTTACACATACACACTTACACATACAACGCCCAGAGACATCAACGCCTGTCACACACACACACACACACACACACACACACACACACACACACACACACACACAGGTGCACTGATTTTGGATCCAAGTTTGATATGGCTTCTGTCTGCTTTAGGTTGTTTATAGATGATTTGCTGATATGTTGCTTATACACACATGCACACACAACATTTTACACAACATTTTCATGGTACTGCTTTCTAATTAAGCATTGTTAAGCAGGGCTCTGTCCAAAGTATAAAAGATCACCTACCAGCATCTTAAGCTTACTAAGTAACATGTAGCATCTTGTTTGTTTAATCTGTGCACAAACAGTGTGGTTTTACAGGGACTTGCATGCTGAAACTAGGCTGTTTCTTTGTCCAAACTCACTCCACTCATTTACCACTCTCTATTTACAACACTCGATAGTTTACTCAATAGTGAGCAATTAATTGTGATTTCACACTTACTAATCATCATAATTTTGTATCATCACTAACACCTAGAGACACGCAACTGTTATTCTGCAGATCTAACCAGATCTAGAGCACTTGGGCCAAGTGAGCACTTGGCTCAAGTGCTCTAGAGGAAATTTAAAAAAAAACACCTCCCAACATGGCTTCCTTACTCTCATATTCCCTGCCAACACCTGTACCTTTTTGGCTTTGTTTAATCTTTTATTATACTTTGACAATGCTTCACGCCACTTTAACTTCACACATCCACACAAACACTCCTAATGTCAAGACTAACACACCTCATATTCGAAGTTTCACTTTAGCTTATTTTTTTGTTATACTAAATACCTGGTATGTCTTGGCATTGTGTATTTCCCATTTTTATCATGGCCTATGAGCTGGGTTATGAGAAAATGGGGGCTTGTCTGTTTTCCTACTGTTTGTCAAGTGTGTGTCAAGCAATCCAGTTGAAACATTTGTAGAATTGTTGAAAGTAGGTTTTGTAGCTCTGGGTTTTGGTAACCATTCGCGTGTTTTGATGTGTTTGGCTGTCAAAGTCCAGTTTGTTGGTTTGGTGCATTGCAGCTCAATTAAAATCCTAAAAATGGACCTTTGAACTTATCCTATGTTATGATTATGTTGGTTTGGCAGTAGTGTTTCCTTCAGTATATGTTTTGTGAGTTGATGTGCGGTGTCGGCACATCCCGGTTCCTTTGTTTGCTTTGGTGGTAAGCATTTGTTTGCTCATTCATGAATGTATGTTGTGACTGAGGGAAAGTGCACTGTGAATTTTGCCTGTCTGAACAGGGTAAGTAGGATGATTCGTGTGGAGTTATGTGCATGCCTGTTTTGAATAAATTTGTAGGTGGGCTTGGTGGGGGAAATTTCTAGTCCAGTCGTTGTTGCTGGTACATTTGGGCCAGGAGTGTTGGTCCTCATGGGCATATTATTTATACAGGGGTTCAGAGTCACCTGCAATGGTGTTTGGGTTTGTTGAGCTGATCTTGTGTAGTGTCGTGGCAAGCGTCACTAAAGCTTTGCTTGGGAGCGCTATCGGAGAAACGTGCTTGCATTCTTGAAAATCACATTGCTGTGCCGTCTAGTTCGGCCTCTCCTTGCAGACAAAATGCCTAGATCGGTACAGATTTGAAAGTGAATTTCTTCAAAAAACCAGCGGAAGGTAGCATGCATGCCACTACTTTTTTTGTTCTATTGTGGAACTTTTGAGGATACTATAGACTGGTTTCTGTGCAACGTCATCACTGAGATGGGCGCGCAACCAGAAGGCAGAAAGCAGCACTCTGTCTTCGCGGCACATCAGCTTATAAGGCATATCTAGCAGCACTTTACTTATTACTGGGTATTGAAAGTAAATTGTCAAGTTATTTGTTCCGTTAAAATTAATTTCAACCAACCCCAACCTTAAAAGTGATGGGAAACATGTCCAGAACAGCATTTTAGAAATGAATTCACTTTACTGGAACAATAATTAACCTGAGGCGTCAAAAAACAGCTGAACTGAAAACACTGCAGCCTCTCAGAGCAGGGGATGCTATCATATAGGCTATGGATATAGTCTATTTAAAAATAATAAAAAACAAAGCATATCCCTCCCAAAATTTTAACTGATCATCTATTTATAACCAGCATAATTTTTACAATGCATGGAATGTTTTTTAACGCTACTGTCCGAGAATAAAAAAAATCAAGCAAATGTCTCAACTTTTGAACTAACGTTACTGTTTTGCATTCATAAAAAAAAAATATTCAGTGCTTTTACAAAACACAAAAAGTTGATTAAAGCCACTCTGCTTCACTGGCAGTAACATTAACTGATTTCTTAGCAGATGCTTCAATACAAAATTGTTCGCAGTTGAACGCTTTTTGCTGGTCTCACAACGTTTACGGAAGACGATGTTCTTTGCTTCTCTGAGTGTGATACAGCTAAGTTAGGCCTAATAGCAGTACTTACAGGTGTGGAAAGAACACCTCTGTCCTTCGTTCATCTTTTAGCTTATTGGCCAGCAGTTGTTATATTAATATGCAAAATGAAACACAAACAAACAGATCCAACTCTGAAATTGCAGTTTATTAATAAGTCAACAAGAATTTACGAACAATGCATAATCTACGTTGATTACAGTGGTTGACTACATTCTGCCAGGGGGCAAAAGCGCAACCACAGCGCTTTTGCCCCCTGGCTGCATGCACATCCACTAGTGTTAGCTCAGCGCACGGCTGTCGGACTGTCACTCAGGATGGACTGTGCCTCTTCCACTGCTGAGTTTGGTTTGAAATGCTGCCATTGATATTCCCTGAGCTGACTGGTGGTTATGTGTGTTGTGTGTGAGGCAGGCATGTGCGCTGATCACCACAATACACTAACTTACATGTGTCTACATTTGTTTTCCCTGTCTGCCAAAGTGGTGGATGGCCTGATGATTTTACCCACCACTGCCAACAACTCACCCGCATTTGATGGGTGCTAATTTCAGACCCTGGTGCAGTGGATAAGACACATGCCTTTGGTGTGAGACACCCTGGTTCGATTCCCTATGTGAGACATCCACCACTGTGTCCCTGAGCAAGACACTTAACCCCAAGTTGACCCAGAGGCGTGCAACCTCTGACATGCTTAGCAATTGAAAGTGTCAGCTAAATGAAAAAAATGTAAATGTAAGTAATGGATGGATTTAAACACTCAGAATTCAGACAGTAATTGGAGTGCACTATATAGTAAATAGGCAGTGATTTCAGACACAGACTTGGCAACCAGTTGCCAGGCACAGTGACTTCCTGGCGTCTCGCTGGTTGCTTGGAAAACTCACGGTGACAATACTCCAGAAACTTTGGACAGTGGCTGCTGTTGGCTAGATCCATCGGTCTTTACATAAGTCTTGGCAAGAAATTGAATTTCCCAAAATGCTTCATTGGTCAGTAAAAAGAATGTGGAATTCCTTTGGCTAATGTTTATCGTCCTCTAGCGTGACCCCAGGAAGATCTCTTTGAGTTCCAGGGCTACTAAAGAATGTTATAAGTAACATTGTTAACACTGTGCTACATTACAGAGAAATACAAAAACGTGATAATGTTTTCTTTAAAATATACATTTACAAGAGGCACATAGCGAGCCGCCTGTTAAATGCTAATAGAAAAAGCAGTTATCATTCTGAATGTCTTGGAACAACTAGCAAGGAGAGCATCATTTTGTTAATTTATTTCAACAAAGTATTACATGACGCAAGTCTCGTTCAAAACACAGGAACTTCAACTTCACTGGAGCAATTACTCGCAGGGTTATCAACACATTGTATTACTTACAAATGAACTCGATACAAACTCACTCCTCTTCTGCTTGATGCCTCTCTTGTCCCGGCCTGAACCCATCGAATTTTCATCGTCCCCGGAGAGTCCTGGAAGGAGCCGCTGTAAATCACCTCGGTAGTATATTCTCTGTCATCAAGCTGGCCTCTGTTCCCTGGGAGGCTGCTGATTGATTCTAGGGCTGAATGTCATAGTGCAAGAACAGGTGTTCGGGGCATGGAGTGGGAATGAAAGAGATTCTCTCTAAGTCAGTGTACCTTCAAACTGATTATGAAGCTGATATTTTAATTTAAAACTGCTTGCTTTAAACAAATGCATGTCACAACCTCGGCTCTCTCCTGATTACAAGATTCAGCTCACCTTCTCCTGAGTATACACCTGACAACCATCAGCTCATCTACTCAACAGTATATACTTTTCTACAGTTGGTAGAGTCTCAGTCCTGAGTGTGCATTGCTTCTGAGTTTCTCTTCATGTTTCTCTTGTCCTTGTGCCTTCAGGATCACCACTCTTTCCGGTTTGCCTGCCTGCCTGCTTGCATGCTCCACCAGCTCAGCCTGTTCAGAGTGCTTGCCTTCTTGTTACGCTCAGGACTGTTCAAGCCAATCCAGCAGCTCAAGAGAGACACTAAGGCCTTGGCATCTGACCTCAGAGGAAATTTAGAGGCACTCAAACATGAGAACAGAGCTTCTGTGCTCAGCCAAACTGAAGGAGGATTCTTAGAATAGAGAAAGAAGCTTTACCAGGCAAGTCTAGTACCTGACAGACAAACTCTCCCCACAATGACAAGTACAGAGACACAGACTCTACCTGCCAGTGTCCCAAAACCTCTTCTCGCTTTTTGCTGTTAAGAAAGTACTGTCTAAATGCTGCAGCAACACAGGCCAGGCAATGTAGTTGTTAAAAAGGAGACCCTCCGGAAGCCCTCACCTGGTGAGCCACAGAAGAACAAATGACCTGCACAGCCTACATAAACACACTTTTGAGGTGAGGAAATGAGGAAGATGTTTAGTAGGTTAGTAGGGAGTTCCCCGACACACACATTGTGGTCTCCACCCCCCTGCCTAGGACAGACACCCCTCCTCATGTAGTCCATGACATTAGAAAAGCAAGAAAACAACTTCACAGCCTGCGACCCTGTGTTAGTGTGGAAAGGCCTGTAGACACTCACTAAGCACAGGAGACCATCAACGGCTTGCTCATCAGCAAGGCGTTGAGTGCTCGACTGCACCTCAAGAGACCCATCTGTCACGCTCCTGAAGTTCGACACAACAGTCATTGGCCTTATAGGGGATGGTCATGAGTCGGCCTACAGATGGGAGGTTGATTAGCTGGCTTTCTGGTGCGGCCAGAACAACCTGGAGCTTAACAAGCTCAAAACTGTGGACATGACCGTGGACGTGAGGAGGAGCCCCTCCACTCTGCCCCCCATCACCATCCTAAACAGTGTCCACTGTGGAATACTTCAGGTTTCTGTGATCCACTACATCTCAGGACCTAAAGTGGGAGCCCAACACTGACACCATCATCAAGAAGGCCCAAAACCAACAGACTCACCCAAAACACCTTCACCACTGACCATGTATATGCCTGTCACACTTTAACATAACAATCAAAAACAAACAAAAAATCGTAATATATTTACTTGTTTTGTTGATTTTAAGAAAGCGACTCAATTTGGCATGAAAGGCTCAATTACAGATTTCTGATAAAGGGGGCAAAATTTATGATCTGGTTAAAACAATGTATTTGGAAAATATGTGTGCTGTTAAAATTGGAGACAAACAAGGTGAATTCTTCACCCAGAGAAAAGCTGTGGTCAGTTAGATCAATGTTCTGCTTCCCTCTTATATAGAGAAGTCTCTGTTTTGGGCAGATGAATGCTGTCTCCTACTGAACAAGGACTGCAGTAACAGCTGGACGAAGTAATGTAAACTGGGCCATGGCACTAAATATGAAGAATACTCATTTTCAAAAAATGCCCCAGATTTCAGGAGTAAATACCATTTTACCATAAATAATAATATCATTGAACATAGTATGAGTTATACCCACCTTGACATAACCGTAACAGCACCAGGGAGTTTGAACATCACAGTAAATGCACTAAAAGAAAAAGATTAAAGTGCTCTAAATGCAATTAAAGAGAGAAAATTGTGTAAGTTCCAAATCCCAATTCAGATATTTTCAAACACCAACCAAAAGGGACTTTTCATAAATATTGCTTGTTTCTGATGTATATAACCTCCATAAGTCATATAATATTTAGATATTATATGAAGGCCTTTACACACACTCCCTACCCCAGGTTGCCGTCATCGGCCCACCACGATAAGAGTCGCAGCATGTTAACGTGAGACTCTCATCGGGCGACAAAAAAATATCGCCGTTAATCTATTCTCAAAGTTGGGTTTGGAACTGGGTCTATACTACGCAAGCTATGATGACTTTCACCTTGATATTTTAGCGCAGATGTATACCTAGCCGAATTGCACTGTAGGGGGCAAGAACAAGTCTTCGAACCTGTGTGTGTGCCTACTGTGAAATTACTACATCAAACGTGACGTGCTAACATGGATGCATCTATTGCTGCATTCTATTTACCTCGGAGGTCGGAGCTGGGAATGACATAACACCTGAGTTGACGGCGTTCCAGTTACAACCTTGCTCGGCCAACTGTTTTTTTTACAACTAGCCAGGTTAGTTATTGATACGCCGGTTGATTAAAAAACGCATTGTGCGGTATTTACTCACACTAAACACT
>JAPMOB010238610.1:0-46720 GCA_029875015.1 Lepomis gibbosus | reverse complement strand
CGACGGCAGAGCAAGCATGCACCTGCTCTACAGACTCCCAACGCTGTACTGGGTTGAGTCCTCTTGGTGCAACAGAAGCCCATGTGGTTTAATTTACGAGGGCATGAGACCATGTTTTTTCTGTTTGGGATTTGAGCAGACTTGTGATATTGAATAATGATGTACGTGTATGGAAAAAGATTTCCTCCGTTTTGCTACAGTTGTTGCTGTACAGGCACAACGTGCTATTTATTTTTGGGTTCCAAATAGATTTAAAGTGTTAGACGAATGCAGGCTGGTATTTATGCCGAGTTCTACGGGGTTAGGGTGGACGGGCAGAGTATACGCGCCATGGACAGATGTGCGAGAAAGGATTTAGTATCGAGGGAGGAATCACGCAGGGGATAAAACTGGCGATGGGTGCGTGCGTGTGAATGTGTGTGTGTTATAGCTTGTGATTTTGAGGGTGAATGCCCAAGATGTCTTGACCACACTTTACCTGCAATGAGGTTTTCGGTGTCCGCTGCCTTTAGTTCTTTTGTGCTCGTGCGTGCGTGTGAGCGAGTGAGAGAGAGAGGGAGAGAGAGAGAGAGAGAGAGATATTTCCTGCCAGCAGCAGCAACAGTGTCCGACTAGTGACCGATGGACCACACAGATTCATTCGCCCACACATTTTAGACTGCCAGGCACGAGCAACTGTGACCAACATTTTAAAATCATCATCAAAATACCACTACGTTGGATAAATGAATCGCTAGTGTCTGTACACAGTTAAAGGCTCGTGTGTCTTCCAACTGTATAAGCGGCAGAGCACGGTGGACAGGATGCAGATCTTCAGCACCATGGACAAGGCATTGTGCTGACCAAGCACAAAACAGGCTTTGCTGGGCTGTAAGAGCCACGTGTTGGGGATATTGAATGGTTCTAAGATATGATAAGGGTGTGCTTGAACATGATCTGCATGCCTAATCTAAATATAAGCACGTTTATCTTGTTCACTTATGTGATTATGTGATAAGAAAGATAGAGGAACTGAGTTCTGAATGGGAGTGTTTGGCTGGATTTAAGAAAGCTGGTAAATGGCATGTCACTCATTTCACTCAGTTAAAACTAACTGTTGAGTGTTTGCAAACCTGCACAAAACACTTGAGAACATGACAAAACTGAAATAAGTTCAATAAGGCAAGATTTGAAATTAGCCCCCCTCCATGCCCAATCCTAAAAAGTCCACCACAGTGGTTGAGGTCATCATTTCTCAATCTTGTTTAAAACGTTCAGCAGACAAACTCACAATTTTAGCATCATAGATGAACAGACAAATAATCACGGTCCATAATGTAGAAGTGTGATCAACTATCTGTGTGATAGGCTATCTGTGTACTCATGTCCAGAAAAAAATCGCAATATCACGAGACTACCACAAATCCACAGATATGTTAACTTCAGCAGCTCTGATAAATTGCAACTCACAGTCCAATACAGTTTTAAGATATGTTAATACATACCCTACCTGTTACTGTTTGGACTCACAGCGCAAGGTGCACATGATTAAAATCACTGGTGTCTCATCAGCTGGGCTGAGTTGATCCGTGCTGGGTTGAAAACTTTCTCTTGCGGCACCCCTGATATTTAGCGTCCTAGGCAATGCCTAGGCCATTACATTTGTTTTTATAGCTGGTGAACAGAATCAAGAGATTTTTAATCTAAAACAGATGTCAGGAAACCTGCTACGATCTTAAACTTAAGACAAGAATTGCAATAATACAGCACTGTTTTTAAGTTGGTGGCTAATCAATAGTTTAATTGCTCCATCCAGGTTTCTGCTCTAAATGATAAAAGGGTATATCGGTTTGTTAAGTACCAGTAGGTGGATTCCTTTACAGTGTAGTAAATTTGCTTTCATTACAGTCAATAAGGAAAACCTCTCCTAGTGCCTTTACAATCTATGCTTAAGCCTAACCCCATCAATCACTGGCCACACCCACTTGAATTAAGGAGATATCTGTAAACAATACATGTCTAGCTACTATGACCCACACTATTTGCTTTTTTTACTACACCCCTTTGGTTTCCACACATTGCTTTATTCTCTCTCCAACCACTGAATTCATTTGTCCCATTCTGTTTATCTCCCTGAATCCATTTCCTCCTGATGTCAATGATTCCTGATGTTGCTCTTGGAGAAATGATGAGCAGTCTCCAATCAATTGCAATCACAGATCAATGGTGTACCAGGAAAACAGGGGAAGGAAATCAGTAGGGGAGGCAGATCTGGGAGACCTGAGTAATGACCACCCACCTAACTAAACCACTGCCTTGTTGCTATGTAATCTTTACTTCATCAGAATACTATTGAACTACGATACCCATAATTCAGGGAATCTGTGGCGCTGTCTGTTGGGGTTGCTCTCAAGAGGTAATGGATGTCATACTGGAAGAAACCTGAAGTGCAATTTTCTTCCTCTTTACTTCTCTTGTGTGAAATCCAAGACATGCAAACTGATAGCGAGTAGTTTGTTTGGTGAATACAGTAAACAACAACAACAACAACAACAATGCCAGTGAAAGAATAGATTACTGAAGCAGCATAAACACTGGATACAACAAGGAAAACATGGGAATTAAATCTATAGTCCTAACATTACAAATAAATATTTCTAACAAAAATAAATTATATATAACACAAACTACATGTACATTGTATGTTGATAATCAGAAGTATCATTTATACTGATTGAAGACTGAAGTAAGATGAACTAAGATGTATAAAAAAGAGTGCTCCAGCAGTCTCTCTTATAGTTGGTAACAAGCCCCCGGAGCCATTTTATTTTCCTGACCTTAGTGCACTAAGAGGCCAAGATGCCTTAGGCTCCACTGACCTTATTAATTCACTTTGCACTTGGGTACAGTTCAAAAAGATGATGGTCCTGATGTGGCACAGTGATGGAATGCTACTACAATACATACTGTTCAGTTGTACTGGGTGATGATAATGTTTTGTTTTTGACTAAACCACAGCAAAAAACAGGAATGTTAAAACCTCATATCTACTTATGCCTAATTTGTGTGACAGCACATACCTTGTTAAGTTGACAAAATATATGCAAAATCCAATAGTCGTGCACTAGTAAATCTGTTAGCTTGATCATTACTGATGGATTAATAAAGCAGATGGCTGGGGAGTGACTGGCTGCTTAGTTGACTAGTTGACTGATTCTGTTATTCATTATCTGTCTTACTACGTCACTAAACCACATGCTATCTCACTATCAACAAGGGGCGTTGTTGAGCTGTTGCCATTAGCAACTCCATGCTGTAGATATACAATGTAATCTTAAAGACACAATCTGTGAGCCATATGTGAACAGAAGTGTAGCCCCACCACCAAAATTCAAAGTTATCTAATACAATAAGACAACAAGTTAGCAATGTTACTAAATTGTGTGTTTACACCAGCAATCTCAAAAATATGTGGGAAAATAGGACTATAATTTCAATCCTATTTTTTCTATTCAACCTTTTTAATTAATTATGCAAATGCTTATGCAATTCACTAAACTTGTGTATTAATCATCGTCTTCTCTTTTTCATCCAGGTTTACAAAAGTCTACTATACTGTGACCAGAAAAACGCAAGTTTTATTCATTTTGTATACAAAAAAAGATGCACATTTCTGATCCTAAGTATGTATTTCAGGGAATTAGGACTGTCTACTCTCTGGCCCCCACTTGGCATTCTCAGATCTTTAGCTCTCCCCACCAGTTCCACCTCCCCTGGCCGCCCTTTCCCAGCCACACCCTCCAAATTGATTTCCGTATCCATCAGGAAGGATTATGCAAAGATCCTGAGAGGGATAACCCTTGGGAGACATTCACACTTGCACACTCCTCCACATCACATTCTCGGCCATCACACGCTGTGCTCTCTTTGAGCCTACCAGCTGTTACAGTGCTCTGTGCAATCAATACCACAGTCATGTTTCACAACAACTGTCACTCCTTCACTGCCAGGAACCTGTGGGAGGTCCCTTTGGGCAAACGACTGAGAGACACAGTAGACAGTGATTCGCTGATGAGGTTTCAGAAATGCAACAGGAACAGCAGGTTTGAGAAATCTGGATGCAGTTTCATTAGCTGTACTTTTGTGGGAGTCCAGATAGTGTGGACAAACAGATGCTGGGAAACGGGAGAAATCAGGGAAGGAATAAAGAGGCAGAAACAAGAAACAGATTAAGACAAGAATGTTATAGTATACAGGAGAGAAGAAAGGGAAAGAATAGACAGTGAGTAATGAGATGTTAGTGAATCACAAGTCTCCAACACCACCTTAACCCCTCTGAATGGCATATAGTCTGGTAGGTAGGTAAGGTCATGTCTTATGCCTGTCAACTTAACTGTAATACAAATAGGGAGAAGGGTAAAAATCTGAAGAAACCAGTGTAACCCAGTTTTTTTAGCCCGATGTTGAGTGTAATGCAATGCTACAGAGTGGCACAGATTCAACATGTACTACCACATTCCAGCTTGAATTTAACTACAAACAACAGTTCATTCATATCAGTTGAATCAGCTGGTTTCATGTGTATATTCTTTTTCATTAGCTTCATTGCCACATGTAGATCCATGGAAAATATTGTAGGCAATAAGCAATGTGTGGGTTAATAACCACCTTTAGGAAATGACTGGAATGCAAATACCAATGTTCAGTGAACACACAGCAGTGTTTATGTAGAGGCCAATCATCCAGTGATATTGTATTCCTTCTCTCACATTAATAAATTCACAATGCAGCGCTTTATGACTATGACTGGAGTGACAAACTGGTGCAATGTGACCTGACATTGACAAAATGTTTCTGACAGGGAAAAGCTGTTTAGCAGAAAGAGGAGTGTGCAACACTGTGTTTCTGTTTGAGGGAAGGTATTCCTTCTTGTGGCTTCATATTGAAGCAGCAAGTATGTGATTGCTCAGCTGTGTGTATGGACATCCACGTCTCCCTTCAGTACAGAAGAATCATGGTGCTGACTGATGTCTGCAAATATCTGCAGTATACAGTACGGGTATCTGAGCCACAAGAAACAAACCCACGCATTTTCACACACACACACACACACACACACACACACACACACACACGCACTTTTGACTGGCACAAACACATGAAGTATTATACTGTACATTACTACATGCTGCATGTGCTATATTGCCATTAAATGTTTAAAGCCCACAGTGTTTCTTTAAAGGTACAATGTGTAAATATATATACTAGTCTACACCTTTTGAATTCATACTCTACAAAACAACTACAAAAACAAGAGGGCAACATGTCATTATCAGGTCTGCTGCTAACTGCTAGTTAGTTGTGAACTTTGGCCATTTTACGCTGAGTCCGCAATGGGCACCAGAACTGGGGCCAGGTCGGAGGGCAACTTAGCAGCCTCCTAGTGAACACAACCAAACTGGGACCAGCCTCCAGGGAATACAGTAACGAGGTGATTTACAGCAGCTCCAACCAGGACTCTGACACAGTGGGGTCAGGTGGCAAAATCAGTTTGAGTGTGAGAAAATCAAGAGGAAGATGGGTATCAGAGAGGCAGCGACAGCGAGTACAGCCACATCTAACTCTGTGAATTAAGGGTTTAGCTACTTTGACTAAAGACTAACCACAGTTTTGGTGAGTTTTATTTTGTTTCAAGTTTGAATGAGATGTGTTTTATGATGAGTTAACAAGGCAGTTAGTTCGGTGAAAGAGAGAAACTTGAAATCAGAAGGTGTATGGTTGTATTTTTCAGTTTCATAAGGAAAACAGGTGCACAAATATTTCCTTTCTTGACATTTTGTGAGTTTATTTTGTCAAAGGGGCATTATGGAGTTTTCAGCGGCCACTACCGTTGCGGTTTTAATATTGCTACCAGGCGTGTGCTCATGCTTGCTTGAACTCATGAGCGAGCATAATCCTAAACACAACCACTTTCATACAGAAATCCTGTAATAAATGCAGGAACACCAACATGTAGGCTGTGGCTTTTCGCCGTTACCTCACCGTTCCCGTCTGAGAGACAGATCAACACCGGCTCCATAATGTTACTTCATTCATATCGCATATTCATATCGCATATGGGCGCAATCCTCCTGGAAAAAAGGCAGTGATTTCGGCTATAGACTGGCAGGGAGACAGCTTCACACAATATACTGGAAACAGGTAAACCCCTACTGCAACATTACAGTTATATTTTTATCAGCTTGATGTTGAACCAATTTCTTGCTTGTTACATGATAAAGTTACAGTGACATGCATTTAGCCAACGTGCTACAGCGTTAGCTGACCCGCTGCTCAGTAACTATCATTTTGTGGCTTTCTCTGTGTTTGTCCAGCTTCACTAATGCTCACTTTGTTCTTACTCGACATCATCTGAACCTGTTTGATCTGATGGGCTTCAGGCTTCAGCACATAAATCTTTATTGTTGTTTTGTATCCTTACGTGGAGTGTGTATTTTGCTGTGAGCCGGTTGTTTTATGGTGTTAGTGGACGAACAGCCGTTAGCTGCTGTGTTGTTGCTAGTAGTCTGAGAGAGGCTCGGGAGCCGCACGGGGCTGAATCCAACCCGGTGTCCCCACATTAAAAGCAGAATAGTGGCTGATGCAAGCAACAGAGAAAATAGGCGAGTGCTTCATTTCTAAGTGAGTTTTGAGCCCATTGACAAAAAGGTAATGAAAATTTGATTTATTAAAATCAAAAAATTACATATAGCCCCTTTAATTTCTTAGACTTAAAAAGCTAAGAGAAATTGTGTCACATAGAGAGCTCACTAACACTAGGAGAGACTATAAGCTTTTGAGGCACGAGTAGTATTACAACACAGCATGGACTGGGGCTAGCTCGTTAGCATGCCACCTTCAGTAGTTATCTAAACACAATACATGTCTTTGACATAACGTCAGGGCTGTTACTTCTTCATATCCGTTGATACTGTTAGTTCATTTTAAGTTTAAGTTTCTGGTCGTTTCTTACAAACTGTATCTTTTAAAATGCAGAAAACACAGTAACACTATATAATAGACTCTCATACTTTATACATGATTTTTATCAGTTGTTATCGCATACATTATTTTTATTTTTCATCGACATGATGCTTTTAGAGAATGTATGGGTAAAATTATGTTTACCCATCCATGTGGTGAACATCCCACTGCCTTCTTTTTATGCACACACTGTAGGACTGACCTATAAAACCAACCACATTTACATTTACTCATTTGGCAGACACTTTTATCCAAGGCAATGTACATTTGAGGAACAACATACAAGCATCAGTACAGCAAGAGATTTACAAGTGACTAATTAACACTAGTAACAGCTAATAGCACGAACAGTATCAATTGGGTAAATACCTATGGCAATAAGTTGGGATAAACAAAATAGTGTAATCAATACAGGAGAATTGTTGAAGAAGAAGAGCACAAGAAGTGCCAAATACCATACTTCATAAACACATTACATCTGCCCACTGCAAGTAGAAAAAAACAGCTTTTATTACGGTAATAAAAAAATCAGATTTTACTGATTTAAACAGCTTTGTGGCCAAACTAAACAAAATATAATCAGGTAACCCCGTCCCAGCATGCAATATGTCGTGAAGTTGCTTATACTGGATAAATTATTAAAAACTTTGATGCAATGTTTTTCATCATCATTAAATCAAATGGAAATAATGTCCCTTATATGTAAAGTACAGGTGGGAAATTAATTCATGTGAAAATTAAGGGTCAGAAACTCTGCAATTTTGGATCAACTCACAACTGCAAAAATCGCTCCATGTAAGTAATAATGTTATAGTTTTTCCCATAAACAAGCTAATGCTAAATACGCCCTAGAATATAGACTGAACGTTTGGCTGTGATCGTATAGCGCAGTAAAGTGGTTCTATGACACTACAAAGGCTGAAAAAAATTATTCAACTAGTCTGATTTTGAATGAAGCCAAGCGTTTGGACACATTTCAGATTTAATAATCTGCAGAGGAAGAAAGAGCTTGCCATGACTCATACAATATGCAGCTGTTACTGTTAGGGGTGCTATTTTCAGGCTTTTACTGCAGTGCCTTATACATTAATACAGAATTGATTTACTTGTGTCTTCAGTACACTGTAATATGCAATTGTTTAACCAATCCATGTTAATTAAAAATCACCATGTTACTGAAAAAATACCAATAAAGGAGAGATAAATGTGTGGGGTATGTAGTTTTTTTGTTGAACAAGTTAAAGTAACTTCCATCATTTACACAATCCATTCCTGAACTGTACAATTTTGGCATACAAAAATGAAATCAGGTAAAAGTGGCAGCAGCTTATTTAATTCAGAACTGAAGTGTAAACCCAATAATAAATAAAAACATTAATGACATCTTTAAACCATCTGAACACCATCTTTAAAGCAAAAACTTGACAAAAAAAATAACATGAGTTTTTAAGGATTGTTCCACTGGTGGCTGAAACCTGCATGTGTGGATGTGTGTACATTTTGAACCCTACGCACATACTACTTTTTCTGTGTATCAGGGTGTGTTTAGTCAGTGTTTTGTGTGTGTGTATGTGTGTGTGTTGACTGTATGTGTGTTAAGTAAGGACACCATCTGCCATCATCTTTGCTTCGTGCCAACCCCCCACCCCTATTAACCCACACCCATGCTCACATACACAAATTCTTTCAGTGTTTGAGTTAGATGAAGAAAGAAAATATGGATATGTGAGGGAGGGAGAGAGAAGGAGAGAGAAAGAGAGGCAGAAAATGATGGAAGGAAAGTGGGCGTAATTGTTAAAGGGTGATGAATAAAAAGCAAACATTGAGCAAAAAATAAAGTTATGGTATTTCTACTTAAATTTCAGCCTCTGGCATGCTACATCCACATTAGACGGGTGCTTACATGTTTCCCTGTACATCACACACACACACACACACACACACACACAAATATAGAAATACAATTACGCACACATACTTGCACACACGTACAAAGTGGATTTTGAAATAATGCCTTGTTTTTTTTTTTTCTGAACTGCCCTAGATTCATTTGGCATCTGTGCTGCACACTCAACCCTCTCTCTCTCTCTCGCTCTCTTTTTCTCTCTCAGTTATCACTCTGCTTTTTCTCTTACTCACAAACACACACACACACACACACATACTGACACTTGCCATTGCCCTGTTTCTTGTATCAAGCCTCTTTCCTTGATTCTCTCTCTCTCTCCCTCTCTTTATCCATCTTTCCCTCTCTTAGTACAGACTGCTAAGATCTGGGTATAAATATTTTAGCTTTGTCACCCACTCTGCATCTGCAGTTTTGCAGAGAGACAGTGTCTTTAGTCCCTGTGTGTTTGTCCTAGTGTATGTGTGAGTGTGCGTGCCTAGGCTCAGTTTATTTGGATGAGTATATGGCGGTATGTTCAACTGAAGAATCTGTTTCTATTCTATTTTGTGCCATGGCCTACAGAAACTAATCATGTATTGTTTTTTTTAACTTACTGTACACAGAAGCAGGGTTTTTTGATGAGCAAAACAATGCCCACACTATCCTAACCTTACATTTGCTTAGCATAGCCAAAGTAATTCCCCCCAAACAAAAGGTATAATAAATTACAATCCAGAAAGCATGTCGGTAGTCCATGAGCGTGACGGCTTATCAGATGCTCGAATCTGAACAGTGGTTTATAATAACACAGGATTTAACAACTCTTGAAAGTTATTACAACTGGAAATACTTAATCTTTTGTCACAATGATTGCAGTAGAAATACAGCATTGCAGTTTGTTGCTGCTATGTTTAACTTATTTCATGAATGACTCTGTAGTTTTTCAGTGGATCGTTCTGTGTTGGCACAACTGCTGACCCAACAGATGGGGCCTATTCAAACGAATGAGTGGGCTGCATTTTTTTTCCACACAGGACTAAAGTCAGTTGCAAAGTCATTGCTGTTTTGCCCCATGGAATTTGGACTTCAGCAGATGCTAAACGATAACCCGTCAATGTTTAAGCCTGCTTAGGGGACTCACTGTTTTTTTTAAGAGCAACCTGTTTTTTAGGAGCACCAAATTTACAATTTACTGTATATGTTCTGGTCAAAAAATGTATGTAGACAACAATAAGAGAAACTGGACAATCATTTCATCATTTCATAAAATGGAACATGGCTATCATTCCACCCAGTGTACTAAACTCCTACAAAGCAAACACTCACAAATCTATAAAGAGTAACACACAGTCTTAGAAACACTGGAGCATGTTTTTACTTCTAATAATAAAAAAACGTCTATGTACTTTTTATTTGAATTTTTTTTTTAAATGTGCAATTATTTGCTATTAGCTTCAGAAATTCAGAAAGGCCAGCATCATTGTTGGTCATTTTGATTGAATAAACACTGAATAACTACTTAACTGACACGACATTGCATCAGATTGTAAATAATATATTCTTCCTAAAACTTATTTTAACGTTTTTTTATTTGGTGAAATAAAATGGGATGGAGCACCTTTGTGTAACACTGAAAATGTCATCTCACTAAGACTTATCTTTTTGTTACAGTTTCACACATTTCCTTTTACTCTTTTGTTGTTTCTCCTCTAAAATCAATATTTATAATTTGAACACACAATGTTGCCACATTGTGATGCAAAAACACTAGTGTTTAGATGAGAGATATAAGCAATGAGCAAATAATACAAAGTCCAGGAAGCCACCTTGACTTTGGGGAGTTTTTTTCCTGAGACTATGCATCTCAGAGTAAATAGTATTTGTATGTCTCTCTTTCTTATCCATCAGTTATTGTTCCATTGATCATTCCATCCATAGGAAGAGAGAGAGGGGTGGTGGGCTGGATTCAGCGTGAGTAGAACGTGTGACACAGGAGGAAAACCCTTGCATACACACACCCTTGCAGGCAAGAAGCATTGATGGGATGATGGATCGACTGATGGTGGAGGAAGTTTTGCAATTACTTACATAAAACTAGCAATACCACACTTTAAAAATGCTGTTTTACAAGTTAAAGTCCTGCATTCAGAACTGTAATCAAGAAAAAACAATTAGCAACTAAATGTACATAACATATCAAAAGTGTTTGGTGGCAGAAAGGCATGAAAGAGTAATATATCATATGTCTTACTGGGTAGCCCACATTATTTTAGCTGGTTGAAGTGGAGATAATTACAATAAGATTATATGTTGTTGGGTAGTTCAATTTATAAAAGCATCTATTTTAGAAATTGATTAGACATTCTTTGTCAGCCTCTGAACCAGCTAGCAATTGTGGCTGTCAAATGTAGTGGAGCAAAAAGTACAAATGTATCTCTGAAATGCAGTGAAGTATAAGCATGAAATATCACAGAATTGAAATACTCAATTCTGCTCATTGGATCTGAGTAAATGCAGTTAGGAACTTTCCACCACTGGGGTAGACAGACAGGTGTTTGGAGGGCAGAATAATTCTAGGGGATTAGAGATTAGAAACACACTCTCACTCTAACCTGCTGCCTGCAGACAAACATCTGTATCTGGAAGCTGCTTTTAGTTTGCCCACTGATTTCTTAATAATACAATCTGACTCAACATTGACAGTGCATATGTGTGTGTGTGTGTGTGTGTGTGTGTGTGCCTTCATTCAAAGTAAAAAACAAGAAAGAAAAAAGGTTACATTTTCCCCTTTCACATTCCTTCAGATGCTCTTTGATGCTTAGTCAGCTTCTCAGGCTGAGAGCCTGGAGTCATGGAGGCTAAAATGTAGAAATAAGCTGTTGGCTTGAAGTAATCAATAGTTAAGATAGACAAATGCTACCTCTCTCCTCAGTCAATAATAATATTGATTGCTGTATATCCTGAGTTAAAACAAGGCAAGGGGAGTTCATTTTCTCTTTTTTTTCATCTTCCAGTACTGCTTTTTAAACTTCTCTTAGTGCAGTTTTACTGGTGTGTAGTGACAGCAGAGCTAAACCACACAGACACTGTACAGCCCCCAAACACAAGCAGACATACACTGTAAAATGTGCACAAACATAAGCCAAATGCATACAAGATTGTACACATTGCACACGTTGCACACATAAACACAGTGACACACACATACGTACGCGCACACACATGGTCTTCACTCTTACCCCTAGGGGTTCAAATGATTTCACAAATGCTCACACTTAATCCACCAGCCAGGCGACATAAGCTTAGATGAGTGTGTGTGAGAATGTGAGTGTGTGTATGTGGTGCTGTGCTGTGGTTTATGGGCAGAAATGAGCACACTTTGTTATTCATAAATAAAAGGTTGCGTTAATTTACTTTGTGTGCTGACAAATGTTCTGAATCATGAACATGTTTTTTCCCCCCACAGATTTCTAAATGAGTGATTCTTATCAATTCTTGTTTTTGTTCTCATAAACAATCCTGAAAGGTTTTTGTATTCTGTCAGATTGGCCTGAGGGTGATGGGCTAGTCAGTGTACCTGCTACAACAGGTAGCACATGTACAGCCGAAAGCATCTAAGTCGCAACTAATTAAACTAATTATGATGCAGGAAAAATAATTATCTAAGATTTATAAATACGCATTTTATCTTTTCAGGCACAAATAAATTGCACAGCTTGCATAAACGACACATATTTTAAGACTGTCACTTGAGTCACGGCTTCCTTTGCTACGTAATTGATTCAGCTGCGACAAGCACAGAATATTTTTCTGATCTACACTAACCTCTTATTTAGAGAGGTCAAGATTATCATAATATTGATTTTTTTTTCTACATTTGTTTCAATAAGCCCCAACTACATTAATAAATGAAGACTTAACTCTATAAGTAGTATTGTTATTGTAAGTACTGTTCTATAATGGTGTGGACACAGAAGTCAAACATATTTTATCGCAGAGATTACAATATACTTTGTACATTACTTTGTAAAGGCTACAGTAATAGACGTGCATGCAACATTCCCATGTCAACCCATGAAGCTACACATTGGCAGAATACACTGGGTAATAACTCACTACACCACAACATGTATTTGTCTTTGCCAGAATTTAGTTTAAAGTCAGTTAACACGTCCTCATAAAGAACTGCAACAAAACAAAGAGATTGTTTGGCTGCATTAGGAAAGTGATCACAATTTGATCATGGTTTGAAATTCAGTAATTACATTAAAGTTACTGATCCCCAGAACCCTCAGTTAATTTAATAGTTAATAATATAATATAATAGTATCTTAATGGCTGTTTGATGGAGGACTTACATAATTTAACCCTCTCTGCTTTCAATGGACAGACTTGCCCGTGACTTGTTTGCTTGGTGCAAGGGCTGAAGGTGTGGGAAGGCAGTTCCTGCCACCAAAACAAGAGTAATGTCAATCCTGGTCACTCCAAAATTGTCTAATTTACATGTTTTGTGTCTTAGCTTGATTGTAACCCACTCAGAAATGTGTGAATTAGAATCAGAATCATCTTTATTGCCAAGTAGGTTTACACATAAAAAGAATTTGCTTTGACTTGGCTTTAACAAAACGTAATACTTGTCAAGATATAAAAATGTAAAAGAATAATGAAGAATATGTGCTGTATGTACTGTAGAGGGAGGTTTGGGGGGTATGAGCGTCAGTGTCAGTGGGGGTCGCGGGCCTTGTTGATGAGGCCAGCTGCAGTCAGAAAGAAAAAGCTCATGTGGCGTGAGGTTTTGGTGCTGATGGACCTCAGCTTGCTGCTGGAGGGGAGTGTCTCAAACAGTTTGTGTCCGGGGTGGGAGCGGTCAGCCACAGTCTTTCCTGCTTACCCAGAGTCCTGGCGGCATCCAGGTCCAGCAGGGATAGTAGAGTACAGCCAATGGTCTTCTCTGACGAGTGTGTGAAACGCTACAGTCTGCCCTTGTCCCTGGCAGTGGCAACAGCGTACCAGATGGTGGTGGAGGAGGTGAGGACGGACTCGATGATGGTGATGTAGAAGTGGCCCATCATTGTCTTTAGCAGGTTGAACTTCCTCAACTTCGCAGGAAGTGCATCCTCTGCTGGGTTTTCTTGGTAAATGAGCTGATGTTCACCTCCCACTTGATGTCCTGGGTGATGATGGTGCAATTACTTTTGCTTTGGTGAATTAGTAAAGTAGTGTAATTACCTTTTCATTGAGTAATACTGTATGTGGTGTGTTGATTAGTGTTGTAGTACTCGAGACCAGTCTTGGTCTCAAGACCACTATTTGATGATCTCAGTCTCGTCTTGGACTTGACCACATTTGTACTCGGTCTTGTTTCAGTCTCAAACATAGAATATTCAGGATTTTATTTGTAAGACCACAACTTTGGGAATATCAATAAATTGCTTTTGCATTGTCTGATTTATTTGTTAACATCCTTACTTTGATTGGATGCAACCAATAACTTAAATAAAAAAATGTGTTGTTATCGTTAATGGCTGGGACCACGTTATTAACTTTTACTGCCACTTAGAAAGAAAGCATAAAGAAATGTAAGCGTTGTGTAAGTGACGTTAGCAAAGCTTGCATGTTTCAAGGCACTAATTTCTGTTCCTTGCTATAGGTTGTTTGCCAGTTATGTGCCACCTAGCTAAGTGAACAAGCTACCAAATTTAGGTAACATATTGAGGGAAGTAGCAAATGCAGTTTGTTTGAGACTAAAGGCAGGGCATGTGGTGACAATGTGCATTTAAATTTGAAAGAAATAATGATTTAACATTTATCGTGTTAATTATCGTTATTTAACCGTATGACATTTTTTATCGTGATAACATTTTTGGCCATATTACCCAGCTCTAGTGTTGTGTGGATGGTAAACATTGAAATTGAGTATTGGAAAAAGATGCTTAAGTTGATTTCAGTTCTTAATGTTTGTATGTGGGTGCTTTAATCTTTCAGATCAATTTGAGAAGTACATATATGATCTCTTTCCACATTTTATTATGTGTCATGTAATGTAGGGAACTGGTCTTGGTCTTGATTCAGCCTCGCCCTCCCTCATTCTTGGTCTCTATCAGAAAGGCTGAATCCATCGGCAGACAAAAAGAGGCATGAGCGCAAAAGGCAAGCACTCTGGGAGGGCAGGGCTGGATAAGTTTACAGGTTTATTCAAATGATCACAGTCAACTTACAGGGAAGTCTAAATTAAAGGCAAGGTAGTCCAAACACAGGGATAGGACCAACAAAAGCAAGGCAATCCAAACACAAAGGAACAATCTGGAATTCCAAGGGAAAAGAGAACACAAGGCAGAACACTCAACAATAGATTAGATGCAGCACAACTAAGGGCAATATATACTGGGACATACCACACACACAAGCAGGGAGGGTAATTAGTCACAGGTGAGACACATGAGCAATCAAGGCAAACAGGAAACAAAGTTAGACAAAAACACCAAACACCAATGATTACAATATAAAACAGGAAGTAAAGCTAGTGTCAATACACAAAAGAAGTATACCAACACACAACAGACAACATTAAACAGAAGCATAACAACAGACCCTAAAAGACAATAGACAGGCAGGGACACACACTAGGAAGACGAAACATAATGCTACTAAAACCCAAAAATCCACAACAGTCTTGATTTGGTCTCAGCCCCTAAAAGTCTTGGTCTTGTCTTGGTCTCGATAAACTCTGGTCTTGGTCTTGACTTGGTCTCAGTCTTGACTACAACACTAGAGTTGATTACTATTTATCCAAATCTTGTCAGACATTGATAATCATACAGTATGTAGCTGTCAGATTTTTTTCTTCTGTTTTTGGGGTGAAAATACAATCATAAAAAAATAAACAATGAAACCTTCTCATAATATGCTTACGTTATACTGACAGCATCTCCACCCCACAGTGATTTGTCATTCACCACCCAAGAAAGGTAGAGGCAGAGATGGAGAGAGAAAGAGGGAGAGATAGAGGGGGGGGGGTTATCAAAGTCCCCATTCTACCTCTAATCCACAGTGTTCTACCAGAGAGTGTGGCAACACCAGTACTGCAGTCCAAAACCTAAACCTATCTGCCAAAGAATTGGCTAAAACATAGGCTTGTATTGTGGCTGTTGGCAGGATATAAAACCCTTGGTTTATGTCCACAGGCGTAGCTGTCAAGATGAATGGTTACTACACATATATGCAGCTCAGCAAACTGAGGAGGGCCTGTGATGAAACTGGCAGACTGAGCTTGGTTTACCTGCTAAAATTGTGCTGAGTGCTGAAAGGACCAATTTAGTGCATAACGTCAACGCAAAAGAGATGCTTAAGTGTCAAAATGAGACAAATGGAAAGAGCTGACACGGACATCTCTGAAGGTAAAATACTTAATTTATGCCAGAGAGATAACTCTTAGAGATTTACTAAAGGTTTGCATGAGTAAAAAAATGTGCAAACTTGATATCACCGGCAAATTAACATGTTTTTAAAATGATGTCTTTCAAAAGTGCAAGATAGCACCTTTTATTCATTTACTACTTTTGCCTTAATGAATATGCAATTTGGGGCGTTTCAGTTTTATTGTGCAAATTAATGGGAGGGTAACATACAAAAGCATTTATTTACAACACACAATTTAACAAGCCTAAAAGCAATTTCATATGAGTACAACAGCATCTGTATTTAATACATTTGAAAGGAAGGTGCAAACTGCAAAAGTGCTGTGCAGAGATGGCTTCTGTTATTGTTGCGAGAAGCAGACACAGCTGTAATGATAGAAGACATAGAGAAATTAAAAATATTAGATTTTTCTATATTTCTATATCCAATATATAGAAATACAATTATTTAATTTTACTTATTCGATGAACTATATGAATTGAATTGTATTTTTGGCGTTCCTTGAAGCTTTGGAAAATTTCATTTCTACATGACTTCGTTTTGTGATAGTGCCTATCCCCCGCGCTCCACTGGCACATTCCTATCACCTCATGGCGCACCTGATTCCTGCATACAGGCAGAAACTAAAACTCTGCAAACCTGCGGTGAGGACATCTTAGAAGTAGACCAATGAAGCTGTAGAGGATCTTCAGGTGTGTTCGGACTGCATAGACTGGGATGTTTTTCAGAACTGCTACCAACAGTCTGGATGCGTTTACTGACGCTGTGACGTCCTATATCAGTTACTGTATGGACAGCTGTATACCAACATGCACCAGGGTGAGTTATAACAATGAAAAACTCTTTGAGAGTTAATTGGACATCATCCTCCATGACTCCTCTGCTCTGCTTCAGTCTTTTGAGCGTCTTGTGTTGTCCCACCTCAAATCCATCATGCACCCACTCCTGGACCCCCTTCAGTTCGCCTACAGAGCCAATAGGTCTGTATATGATGCAGTAAACATGGCCATTCACTACATCCTCCAGCACCTGGACTCCCCTGGAACCTACGGCAGGATTTCAGCTCTGCTTTCAACAATATCATACTGCAGGACCAGCTCTCTAAGCTGAACATGCCTGACTCCACTTGCAGGTGGATCACAGACTTCCTGATGGACAGGAGGCAGCGCATGAAGATGGGAAAACATTTCTGTGATTCCAGGACTATCAGCACCGGTTCCTCTCAAGGCTGCATTCTTCTCTCTGTAAGCCAACAGATGCACCGGTCACCAGTCCGTCAAGCTCCTGACGTTTGCGGACTATACCACTCTCACTGGGCTCATCACTGGTGCAGATGAGTCTCTCTACAGGTGGGAGATTTGGCACCAGGACCAGGGGTTCACTCACTTTTGTTGCTAGCAGTTTAGACGTTAATGGGTATGTCATGTGTTACTTTGAGGGGACAGCAAATGTACACTGTTATACAAGCTGTACACTCACTACTTTACATTGTAGCAAAGAGTCATTTTTTCAGTGCTGTCACATGAAAAGGTATAATTAAATATTTACAAAAATGTGAGGGGTGCACTCACTTTGTGAGATATTGTATTTCTACATTTATTTATTTATAAATGTATTTATGAATTTATTACATTCATTTATCAACTATTTAGCACCTTATCATAAAAGCAAATTCCTCATATGTGTAAAACACTACTTGGCAATAAAGCTTCTGATTCTGATTGTCTTATTCTGATTTTCTCCGTGAGATGGAAAAATTTAGAAAGTTGTGTGGCGCTGCGGAGAGCCCCCAGCTGCAGCAGTGCATGCATCATGTGTAAAATTCATCCAGCCAGAGGAAACAATCACTGTTCACAGCATGTCGGTCATAACAGCAATACAACCCATTGTAAGTATCAGAGAGGGAAGGGAGGCATTGGGGTGTACAGGGCCAGGGACAAGAGATCGCAGAGCGACCGGGCACCCTCTGGACGCTCGGTGATCGCTCCCTCTGGCTGAATGAAGCACAACACTCCTTATTTTACACATGATCCATGATGATACAGGAATATAGAAACTAATGACAAAAGCAAGCATACTGTCAATATTTTAGAGACCCCTCAAAATTTCACAAATCATGTTTTTTTAAGGGAGCTCACGTCTAATTCCCCCTGGCTCCCCCGTAATATGCACTCTTTCCTTGTGTCTGGATCAATCCAGCTTACTATAGCTGATTTTGCTGGGGTTTCCCAAAGCAGTTTTTCCGGTGTGCTGTCCCAAGTACTGCCTAAGTGCGATCTTAGGCAGGATGGGCCAGTACATACGATTTCCACATACAGGACGCAATGAATACAACGAAACCAAGTTTTTAAGCAGTGGCTTTCCCTCCTGACTATCCATGGTGGAAACCATTAAAACACCCAAAACCCTCATTTAAATACTGCCACCTCCATTGTGTTTGCACCTGTCATCTACACAACAATTCTTAGTTAATCACTCAGTTGTATTATTTTTCTCTATTCCTTTTATTATTCTTATATAACTTGCATTGTCTATTCCATATTTATATATTTCTACATGTATTTATGTCAACTGTATGTTTCTCTACGTGTAGCAACTTATCCCCAAAGCATATTCCTCATATGTGTAAAACACTACTTGGCAATAAAACTCCTTCTGATTCTGATTTGATTCTGATTCTTGGAACTATAATTAAACGTGCGATATTTGTATAATTACTCTTTATTTGGGGTGTTAGTAAATCCAGTCCTTCAATATACTGTATATCTCAGACATATCCCATCATGCATTACACTCCAGCAGCACAGTAGTCCACCCACACATATGGATACACATACGTTAACATCCACATAAAAACACATTTATGTTTTATGTACATACAATCCGACACTGCACACATCTTGAAAGGTTTACTCATGAGTTAGACTCGTAATTCGGCAGGACAGGTCCATGCAAAAGACACACACACATGCACAAAGCCATGGAGTCTACAGCAGTTCTGATGAATGTTTTAAAAAAATCTTTTGGCATTGTTATTTTTTTAACCACCAGTACTCCCCTTGTCTTCCTAGTCTCTGTCTCTCTCTTTCTCTCTCACTCTCTCCATCTCACCCGCCTGGAGCTGTGCAGTTAGGAGCCTTAGTGGCAGATTTTGCCTGGCAGTACTAAGGACACATGCGCCTTGAAGGAAAGACAGAAAGACAGATGGGTGGGCAATGGAGATAGACGGTATTTGTTGGAGGCTCAATTTCAATCCTTCCTCATTTCCATTCCCTCCACTCTGTCAGCGGTGTAGTCAAATAGGACGTAGGGGCTAAGTTTCAATTCACCTGCACCTGCTCCCAAATTCTATTGAAATGGAGAAACTTCTTTCGAGGTTTAGCTCATTTAGTGGGGCTGCTGGTTGCTTACAGGAATGTTTCTTGTATGCTGCTCTTCTGGTGACACTTCACGACAGTCAAGCAGACTTTGTTTTTTCATGCTTTCTTTGATGAAATTGGTCTCGTTTCAATTCTGCTTGGAACGAAGAGTGTGAAATGTGTGAAATGTGCAGGAACAGGACAGAAAGTTCTCCAAAATGTCTGGTTCATGCTTGATTGAGCCTTTGGCATCACTATCTAACCAACAGAGACACATTTACCAGATGCGGGGTCCTGCTCAATTGGCCCACCTGCCTTCCCCGACTTTGTGACATCACCTAGGTTCTTGACTCACACACCTGCTGTCCTCAGATTGTCAAGCCTTTGTCTTTGTTGGCAGCCTCAATTTTTTGCCTTGCAGGGTGTTTATTAATACATTTGAGGAGTGTTTGGTGTTTTCGCTTCATAGGGCCTTGTTATGAGCATGGATGCACACACACAAATGACTGACGTTGTATAAGGTTGAGTGGATGGAATGCACTCCTGGCATGTTGAACTAAATGTAGCCTGCAGTGTCACTTGTTACACATCCGATCCTTTTCTTTCTTTTTAATGTAATTGTAGGGAACTAATTTGATATCATACATTTGGTAAACGCATTGTCACATATGACGGTTTATTTTGAACAGTGCACACAGTAAACTCTATGTGGGCAAACAGCCTGCTTCAGAGTATACAGTAAGAAGAAGCATATACATAATGTTTTAAATATATGATTAATTCTGAATTGGCCTGTCGTCCGGATGATCTCACTAAGATCATGTGGCATGAGGGATTATAATTGGATGTTTACATAATCAAATTACAAATGGAAATGTCTGGATGATCACTATGCAACTGACTGATTTTGTAATTTATTCATGTGTAAAGGAGATTTCCTCCTGCATTATTTGCCCATTGAGAATGGATGATATACATTTTATGCAGTGAAGTGCCAGAAAGTATTTCGAGCATAATTAGGTATCTTTCGATGCACTTTCAATGCACAAAGAAATCATATAGAGTCAGATCAGGAGCTTACATATCTCCCATCCTGTATCAAGACAATTAAGAGATGTTTGAATGCTAAGATACAGATGGAGAGGTCATGACTTTCTCACGCTCAAGAAATTATTTTTCTGAAATGGGAAACTCAATTGCCTCAAAGCTAGCAGACAGAGGAGGCTTAAAACACAAAACTTAAGTAGACTTGTAAGATTAATCACAAGATTTTGAAGACACCGTTGCAAGGAAACATTTAATCAGGTCTTTCAATGCAACATTTTAGTTCTTCACATTCATATACTAGCAGAGGCACATTTGCGCATAAATATAACAAAATATTGCTTATAAGAATTAAGCCCAGTGACCACTGTTACTGTCCACAGGTAAAAATGCTAGCACTATTAGTTATGTAGCAGCAGCCCAGCTGGTTTCAGAGGTAATAGCAGTGCCTGGAGCACACTGGTGTCCATTTTAGATTTAGACAGGGTGCTGTTTCCTTCCCTTTAATTACTTTCTTCTTTTCCCTCTCACACTCGCATTCGATTCAGTGCTGTGAGGTAAACGCAAATGTATGCTGAACACCTCTTTGTGTTACTCTGTGAGACTGCAGCAGTGAACAGTAAATCTAGTAGTAAACACAGATTAGATTTTTTGAAATTATGAAATAATAATGATAATAATAATAATCTATCGTGGAAACATGAAATATAAACTCTACTGTACAATGAAATAAAATGAAACAGAAAGGCTAAATATACTTGAAATGGTGGATGGAGACACTTGTGCAATATGGACTGTAAACTATAAAGTTGAGTTGGAGGTGAGTGAACTTTTCACAAAGTAGTTGAACTCCAGTTAAGCACTGAGCACAGTTTTTTGTGTTTAGAATTAATATTGTATCTCCAACTCACGCCTTGACGTTGACAGCCTATTAAAACACTGGTCCACATGTGGACAAGCAACTGTTAAAACAGGTTCACAGTTGTCTTTTTGATTTTGACAAGTTGAACATTGAACAAACCACTCTAAGGGCCATTTAATCCAGTAGTTGTGCCAGTCATGCAAAGTAATATTCGAAAGATCACTTTACTGTAAATGGTGCTTTGATTGGTTGACTCTGTCATGTCTGCCTAATTGCTGCTCTGAGCTACAGTTAGGGATGAAGCCCAGAGTACTGTGACTTTGTCCTCCCTTCTTTGACAGACAACCACACTCTCACAGAAAGTGCTAAATTCCAGTTGGTCTTGACACAACAAGCTGTTAGACTAAAGAGGTGTAAATGTACATGCCCATAGACTCTATTCTTGCATTACTTATATCTTGACTCTGCTCATGGCACTGCTTTCTCTCTTGTTTCTCTTTTTTTGTCTTCTCTCGAACATTACACATTTCTTATGTTAGTTTTCACTGCTCACCTTGATGAAATGCTGTAAATACAAAGTATGCAATATGACATGTGTGAACAAAGAGACAGCCACCAACACATGTGGGGTTTTTTTAACTCATTTGTGTAACCCACCCATGGACCCATGAGAGGGTGTGGAGGCTATAAAAATGCTGACTGAACCTATCTATGAATAATGCTTCTCTTTGTATACTTGTATATATATGTGTGTATATATGTGTCTATGTGTGTGTGTGTACACAACATGAACAGAGGAAAGAAACAACTGATTCACTTCCAACCCTCTCATTGGATCACCAGCTGCTTCTCTTTGATGTGATTATGAGTGGGAGAGGTAGAGAAAGATTTAGAGGGAGAGAGAGACACTGAACATATGTATGTGAGAGATAAATTAGAAGAAAAGATATTAACACTCAAAGTGAATTGCTGCACAGGGGGGCCACATTGCTCAAACTGGGTGTCCGACTCAAGTTGTATAAACGATGGTAACATGTTTAAGTTACTTTTCGTATTGTGTCTTGTGTCTACAGCATTCCACTATGATAAATTCACACTGGAAGCTGAGACTGTTGTCAAACATGGTGTCCATCCATAATTGAGAATGCCATCGAGACTAGACAGAAAACTTAGTACTTTGTTTCCTGGTGAGGGAGGAACACATGTTGTCCTTTGTCATTCATTGATGATGAAATTCAAATACATGCTGGATTAGTCTAGGTTTTCTCTATTCGGCTCTTGTCTCAACTTTCACCCTATACCCTAGTGTTGTCTGATGTGACTATACAAAACCATTGTCTTGCTTTTTACATCAAAAATAGTAGCAACATTGCTGGTATAATCTAGGGCCATCAAATAAAAAGAATTAAAATATAAAGCCCCAAACGTTGCAGTCTCCAGTGTGACTGTTGAACAGAATGAACAACATAACAATGTATTTGCTGTTCTCAGAGCTGTATCAGTAGGGTTAAAAACTCAAGCTTGTCCTGACAGTGTCAGGCAAGGCCGTGTGGTCATAAAATCAAAAGGGTTCAACGCTTTGTGGTCATGAGATAAAGGTTGTGTGAGCTGAAAGTACATGGTGTGCCCAAAGTGTAAGGGTTTTTATTCCCCGGAGTGCATACATTTGCTCAGATTCAGAAGTGATTTCTTGTGCACAACTGGAAATTGCTGAGGTCAGAGTGTTCACCCAAAATATTAGAATTCATCCTCCAGGAACCATAAATATCCCCAGCCGATTTAATGGAAATCTAGCCGTTAGCTTTCGACATCTTGGGTAGAAAGTTGACAATTTGACCTGAAGGTATCCCCAGAGGAAAACTCTTGGGAGTTTCTAAAATGGAAACGGTTGAAGCATAAGTGTACAGTAAGTTTGGGCGATGTTTTCAGCTGACAGAATATATCCATTTTGACCGTTTTTTTTTCTTTGAGCAAAGAAACAAAACTGGGACATGCGTGTCTTCTATGAGGTATTTTTTCACAATGGGCTTTTTTCATACTTGAATGTCTTTAATTTCAACATATTTTTTTGCATAAGAGCACGCTGGGGAGACACTTCTAATCTGTTTCAGTAGTCAGCTTGAAGCCCTGTGTGTTTGTTTTTCTACAAAATAAGCGTATGTGTTTGTTTTAGTGTCTGCGGGGTGCATGCAGAACAAGCTGTGTGTGTGCACTCATGTCACTCGCAAGTATATTTTACTGTGAGTGAGAGCTCATAGGATGTGAGTTTTCCTCAGTGTATATGTGTTTTTGCGAGGGGAGTACTCCTCTCACGTGCATATACCCATTTACTGTGCCTAGTCATGATCAAGTGTAATGTAGCTCTCTTCCTTTATTTAACTTGTGAGGGAGGAGCAGGATGAGCCCAATATTACTGCTGAAAATGAGATGTCACGCTCGGCTCACTTTGGAGCAGCCGGCCGGGCTCTCCCTAACTGATTTAGACTCTCTGTGTGGGAATGTCTGTGCTTGTGTGTGTGTCAGGGAGAGGGTGACACTAGTGGAGGGGGAGAGAGAGAGACAGAGAGAAAGAGGGAAAGCGATGGATAAAAAGGAAGAGAGGATTAGGAGAGACCATAGAGAGAGGCGGAGAGAGAGAAAGGAGCTGTGTCAGTTTCTCTGACATTTATTTGCACAAATTATTCATAGATAGGCAGTGTGTTGTGTACTGCCGGCCTGAGGTGGGTTGTGACAGGTATCCTGCACTGTGACTGAAACAGCAAGATAGGTAGCATCTCATTATATATAGTACCACTTACAGACCGAGCCATCTGTCACCTTGTACCCTTCTGATGCATCATCAGCCATTATTGACACACTGCTTGTCTGCCCTGGTAATGTTAATTTAAGAGAACCACAGCAGCTGAAATGAAGTGAGAGAATATGAGTAGGGTAAAAAAGATAACTGGATAGATAGAGAATGGTAGATGGAGAGAGAACATTAATACACTAGTGATAGATAGATAGATAGATAGATAGATAGATAGATAGATAGATAGATAGATAGATAGATAGATAGATAGATAGATAGATAGAGGCTCTCAGCAGTATTTCTCATGCTTGTCATGGGTCCATTGCGCATTTCTTCATGGTCTTGATGCAGTAGAAAAATCTGTATGCCTCTGAAAACCCTCTTTTCTTCTCTCATCGTTTCTCACATTTGTTCTCCGTCTGACTATAGTCTCAACTCATCTATTCATCCACAATGCCACTCCCCTGCCTTTCCATTTTCTTTTGAAATCCTTTAGTGCTGACTGATAAATTATTTACTGTTATTTGTCTCTATTAAATAAAGATACATTTCAACCAGGAGGAATTTCTTTTAGCAACATGTTGAAAGTTTGTTTATTTGCACTTATTATTAACACTCTTTACTGGTTTGTTAATGAACACATTTCTTGTCAATAATTAAAGTAAGTGACTGTGTATAATAGTTTGAATTAGCTATTTAATCTATGGGAAATTTGAAACAAAATGAAACATTAAAGAATGTTTTGCAATGAGCAGTTTTTCTTTTGATTGCAAAATGTTACATTCTTCTGGGCTGTTTATCATTTTAACATCTCTTTTTATTGGTATTCTTTTTTTTTTCAGTTCCAGGCTGGTTCCAATTTTGTCTCCTGTAACCCTGGCAGAACGACTGAGGACCTAGGAAGAGCTAAATAACCAACTCACTTTGGAGCACAACCTCAAACAAGCCAAACTGCCACCTGCCAACCTTCCCTCACCAGAAGTTATTCATAAAGGATACACAGCAGACAAGAGAAAGGAGCACTTTTGTGTCCTGACAAGGAGCCGAGGAGTGAGAGAAGGCAACGGGGAGAGGATACAGGTAGATTCTTTTTTATAAAAACAGTTTTTACCATGCAATCCTTTGCATGACTAATAGCTTCAGACCTATGTTTTTATATGTCATTCACATGTGTGTTTCCCCAAGGATATACCCAAGATGTCTGACCTTTATGTACTTGTAGATACACAAAGCCCATACCAGTGATGATATAATCTTGCGTGTATGCAGCAATACAAACTGACACAACGTCACTGTAACACGTTTGTGGTTTGCTTTACAGTAGCCTGGAACTTTTTTTATGTATGTATATTTGCATGTGTCTGTCGTGAATGTTAGATGACAGAAGTGTACGTGCAGTGCGAGAGAGTGTGTGAGGCTTTTGGCATACAGTTTGGCAATGGGGTGAAAGCATTAGTTAGTGTCTTCACAGGCATGTATTAAGCCATCTTCACTGCCTTTATTGCTCTTATTTTTCAGGCAACACTGTTATTAGTGCTGACAGTACTTCACTTACCACAGCTATTATATTCTGTCTGTGTGTGCATATGTGAGTGTGCTGTGTGTGCCAAGCAAAAGAAGTAATTGTTGTAATTATTTCATCTCCGTTCTCTTTCCCGCCTACTGTGCTAATGTTGGAGAAAAACTACTCTA
The DNA here is from genome assembly GCA_029875015.1 of Lepomis gibbosus. Lineage (NCBI taxonomy): Eukaryota > Metazoa > Chordata > Actinopteri > Centrarchiformes > Centrarchidae > Lepomis > Lepomis gibbosus. The sequence goes on along the minus strand of JAPMOB010238610.1, from coordinate 20,663 downwards.
AGACGAATGTAACCTCAACTCAGTTTATCTACCTTTACCACCATATTGTGGTGATCATATGTTATTATATGAATTGCTACTGTCAGGAACAGACTCATAATCATGACCCCGAATAGTCGAAGATTCGATGCTTCGATAGAAAAAGCCTGATTCGACTGCCAATCTCGAATCATCACAGAGGTGTTATAAAATGAGGATTATGACATTTTGGCTATATGGGGGTGCCCAATGTCTGATTTTATTTGAAATCTTCTTAACGTGTGTGAATAAATCCAAAACTCTAACAATAATAAGTAATAATATGCCTCAGTTTAGTTGTAACTATACAGTGCAAGTTACAGTGAGTAATGAATAGAGACTGCAGTGATTGGCCTGATTAAAAAAGTGCACCAGTTACAATTAAGGATGTATCATTTCTAATGTCTTTGCATTGGTAAAATTGTATTTAATTATGTACAATTATTGGTCCCTATGCCTTTATTGTTAAGAAATGTGACTAATCAGTTGGTATAAATTTGGTTACATTACATTGAGATTGATTCCTTCTAAAGTGTTTCTCTCATCTCCACTGCTGCCAGAAGCCTGTCAGCTACTACCGATGCCAAGGTGTGTCACATTAGATTAAGATTAGAAAAGGCTACATGTCCTTCAGAATTTCTAAAAATTAAATGTTTGGAGACACTTTTCACACAGTTTCCAAAATAACCCTAACCCTGAAGAGGCAGTGCAACTAACCTAAAAACTAACTCACCTGTAGTAGCGAGATGATGTGAGTGTGGAGATGTCTGCCTCCTCCTCCCCCTCTGATTCAGCTCTAGCTATTGCCCCAGATAAATATTTTAGAGGTTAAAATAACTGCATAAACGAGATGCTTACGTAGTTGAAGTACTAGAGAAACTATGTGAAGTCATTTATGATTTAGTTAATTTATCATAAAAAATATAATCCAATCCAATAAAATCCAATTCTCTGTACTATATTGAATTGCATAGCTTATGCTGATTACTTTGCATTGTGTTGTATTCAGATCTTGACTTTAACTTTTTTGCTCACAAGCCAATGTGGCTAGTGGTTTTCCAAAGTCACTAGCCACACAGCATTTAAACTATCCACATTTTTGTACTGGGAAATTATGTTTAATATGATTAAAGTTGGCAATGGTTTGCTAAAATTGGTGTGCTGAAATGTACTAAAATGATCATTACTGATAAGGTTTTGTGTAAAGCTCCTTTTTTGAAAACATGTTTGTTACATAATACATGTCTATTAAGATAAACGCATAAAAGTGTAGCTTGTTATTGTATATAATAATATATAATATAATATATAATATATTTCTATATAGTTGCACTATGTATTGTGCAGAAGAGGCTACAGTAAATTAACATAGAGAACATCAAATTCCATGCATATACAGTAGAAGTGCTGCTGTATATGCATGCTGTGGTCATATTTTAGCCTCTACTGTACGTGCATTCGCTGATTTAATTTATTATTGTCAAAGTGTGGGCACAGCTTTAGACTATTAATGAGGCAACACCTCATTCATTTGGTGTAAGGTGGATGCAACAAAAATGTGGTTTACAGTTTATATGTTGTCAAATATGTGTACTCAAGGCAACTGAATAGGCAAGTTAGGAACTTACTCTTTTTTACCTCTCATTCTGGTGGCTTTATTCTGCTTTGTTGCGCATCATAATAATGTGAACACGATGATCCCTGCTCCTGAACGTCAGACATGGTTTCAAGCAAAGACGTGTGTGTGGTGCACATTCATTTCAGCATACAGTCACAGCCTCTGTGGGCATAACTACAGTGTCCTTACATATACCACCGGTCACTGTGAGCTTGAGTCTCTCGGTGGAATGGCTCAAATGTGGTCGTCAGTCCAATAACGTTGAAGTTGTTGTTTATCACATGTAAGATACTGACCATTTGTTACCTCAGTGTTTGGAAGTACCGATAAGTAGTATTCAGCAAAGGAGCTCATATGTTAATCTGTAATCTAACATAACAAAACCACACAGTCATTAAAAGGGACAAGACAACCCAAAGCCAACCCCTTATGTTTTAATAAAAACATTACAGTGAAAGTCACACCCTAGAAGACAGAAACAAAACAAACCCTTATATTGGAAGCGCTAATATGCCAATTTTAGTGTGTTGCTTTATCTTTAATTTGTCACTTTGGGTAAAGTGTGTATTTGTGTATGTATGGTTGTATACTGTATGTACACATAAGACTACATACCGATATCAAATGTTAGTCTCATTAGCTGTAACCATATGGAAATGTATTTGTTTGTGCGCACAATTACATCTGACAGTGTTACAATCACATACATAAGTAAATCCCCTTTTCTTTTAGTTTTGAAGGTTTTTGCTTGTCCACTTGTCAAACTCTCAGTGGGCTCTGAGGATAGCACTCTCAGTTAGTCAGTCATTTCAAATCACTTTGGCCCCGTCAGGTAAAGAAGCAGAATGGCCTCTAGGGGCCTCATATAGGGCTTTTTGAGTCTGACAGGAGCACTAGAAGTTATGATGCTTTTGTGGACTTAACAGTACAGAAAAAAACATAAAATGGTTTCTGATTCACAAACCATCAACAGTGATAGAAAATGCACTTGATAGCACTGCCCAGGACAAAGTGAGTGCATTGACGTCTTTCTTCTACTGTATATTTAATGAACTAATACGCTTGCATTTCAAGACTAAATCAATCCCTTGTGAATACAATCTAACTTTGAGCGCTGTTCACACAAATTAAGGATAAGTTCTCCGTGCAGTTCCATAAAAAATCTGACCGTCTAGGAGACAGATGCAGTACTAAAGAAACATGATGGAAGAGTGTAAAACTACTATTACAGGGATGATTGCAGTGAGCCAAAGGCATATCATTATAGGCGTGCTAAAGAGAGGATATTTAGACATTAAAATTACTCCAGTTAACCAACAGAGAAACTATTAACCGTTATAGGCTATCAAGGGAGGCAATTATTGACTTATTTGATGGGATTCAGAAAGACAATAAGCCTGCCACTCTTAAGATTTCAAAGTCATTACCAGTATTGTTCTGTTAACACTTCAGGTGTTTGCATATGGCTCCTTCCAGTCACATGTTGGCTGTGCTCATGCACCATTGTTTTTTGGAGGGAAGCACCCCTGGCCTAATTAAACATGAAGGAAAGTAATAATCTATTCTGTAACCCTTTGTCAAGCAGGTAACAAACCATTCCCTCATGCTGTAAGCAACTTGAAGAGGTTCATCCTTGTGATGACTGCCTCATTTGTTAATGTGTGCACTCAAAACTGACTGAGCTAGTTGAACTTGCTAAGGAGATGCTTGCTTTTGTTGTTGTATGTTCCATTTACTGAATCACCAATCCCATGGTGCCACACTTAGCAAATAAATTACCGGAAACAGTGAAAATGAGGCAGTTGTGACTATCAGCATTGTGAATGCCAATGAAGACCAGATTGTTACAGGAACAGTCTGAGAGAGCTGTTGCACTGGGAGCACACAGAGCTCACACTGTGAGCTGACCAGTATAACCGCAGATGACCATTTAGTAAGTAAAGCATAACTTTAGGTTAAGAGCCTTGCTTAAAGGCACTTTGAAACAAATTGCAAAGTGGACCTCTTCACAGGAACCTCACAGACAACAAATAATCAAATCTATTAAGGGCTATGAAAATAACATGTATTTGTGTGTGTGTGTGTGTGTGTGTGTGTGTGTCTTCAACATGGCTGTAAAATTAGATGTGGATCTACTCAAGGCCAGTTATTTAGACTGTGCTTTGAGACTATACAGTACATTTTGAGGCCAAGGTTGTGTTGTGTCCTGCTCAAGCACTGTTTTTCAGTGAAACCGGCCCGGTATCTACTCATACTGACACAATAGTGCACACAAACACCTTTGCTACATTCAGAGGGAGGGAAAGGCACACTGTTGATGAAGGATAGATGTTTTTGCATATGCCACAGCTCGAGTGTCTGCTTACATTCCGATCTACCCCATTTAACCATCAATCTAGCAAATCCTGCTTTAATTATGAGCCATGCCTCCTCCTCCCCCAAAACTCAATCACAACAAATAAAAGAGCCTTTTCAGCTATAATGGGATTATTGATTGGGTGGCAGCCTAGAACCGAGACTTTGTGTATGTTTCATTCTCGCTATGTGTGTATGCAACAACTAGGCAATGTGTCCATGTATTGTTGTATGTGCAGTTCAGAGGGACATTTTGTGTGCAGGTCTGTGTATGTGTGTGTGTGTGTGTGTGTGTGTGTGTGTGAGAGAGCGAGAGAAAGAGAGACCGAGGGAGGGGGAAGGAGAGAAAGGGAGAGGGCTGAAGCATTAAATTACCTCACAGTTTGAGTCTCATCAAGGGTGTGTCATGTTTTACCGATGAGTTCTGAGCCTATTTTGACGGATACCCACTAAGACTTTCATTACTTTGCTTTTCTCATTATCTCAGATGTCAAAGTGGCTGTAAATTGTCCTATATGGGTACTTTTTCGACTTGAAAAAGTTACTGCAGCTAGGTTTAGATTTGATTGCTGCCAGTAAATTTGCATCTCAGGTATCTGAGAACCAAAATGGCACCTGTATATAAACCCAGTTTATTTTGCCTCTTTGTTGATTCCTATGTCTCCAGTTTTTTGCCCGCCCTATCACTTGCATGCAGATTAAATTCACTATAGCTACTGTTTCACCGCCGCCTACCAAATTTCAGCACAGGCTTATTCTGAAAAAAAAACGATTAACTTGCGTATGTGTCTCAATCGGACCATACCAAAACCAAACTGGGGCTCCAAATTGTTTTTTTTTTTAAATGTTAATCGCTCAAACATGTGCATGTCCGACAGATCTTAGCTTAATTTAACTGTCCTTAAATTTACGTTTTTGCTTGTAAAATATTAGTCAGCTGATTGTTTGATGACATCACTTACTGGTACTACAATTTGCTGAAAATTACAACCACATACGCAACTGTGGGTACCTCGCAATTATATTTATCAAATTTGCTGTTTATATCTATTGCCACTTTGTATGTAATTGCACTGCATTGACTTTTCTGAGAATAAAAATATGAATCCGGCTTAATGTCCTACATTGACCCATACTTACCTCAGTCTAGAAGGCTGTGAACTCCATCTGTGTGTTTATCAGTCTGTCTTTATGTGAGAGATACATGAGCATGCACGTGCATTTATGTACGAGTCCAAACATTTGGATTTTAAATCATGTTCTGACTCAGCACACAATATTTGCTCAACACACGCGCTTTGGCTGCCCTTGTATAGCAACAGCGACAGAGTACAAGAAAACATAGCAGCAACCTATTGATATTATTAGATGTTAACGGAGATCTGCTCTTAAGTCACGTCTTTTCCTGCTGTGTATTGCAATGATGTATGCAAATTGAAAACAAACTTCAGTTCCCCATCTTATGTCCTCTTTTCCAGTCTCCTCTTTCATTCAGTCACTATCATTGAATTTACACATGCAGGCTGTTGATTAAAATTTAACATCGAGGGAGAATATTAAGAGGAATTGCACTGTTTATATGCACACAGACAGATCTATCTATCTGCATTCACACCACTGTCGTCTATACCCCTGTCTGTCACCTATATCACTGAGGCATTACTTTTTCTTTTGCTTTCTTGCTGTTAGGCTACATATATTTTTACTCCCCTACATCTCTTTGTGAAAAACAGTGGCTGGTGCTCTATTTCATATTCCACCTTGCCTCTCTTGCACTTACTCTCTTTATCTCTTGCTGGGTTCCTGCCTCTCCTATTCCTTTTTTTTGTGGTGTTACTGTGGCCGCCAGTGTGCCAGTATACTGTGTCTAGCATTTACTAATCCTGCTCACATTAGGTTACGTCACTGGCCCTTTCCCTTTTTGATACAGTATTTGCACCACTCCTGAGCTTACACTTTGAGTCGAGCTGCCACACAGAGAGAAGGTTCAAATATGTTGTTCGTCTCTTTCTCAGTTCTGCTCAATCCATTTGTCGTTCTTTGTATTCATAGATGTTATTGTGTTATTTCAACCCCTCCTGCTAGGTACTTTACTTGTATGTGTGCATTCAGAAAGGCTGAAAAGACAGTACATGAACATACATGCATAGCACTGACATACCCATGTGACACAGAGGCTCACACACACAAACGCAAATCAAACATTTATATAAATATACATCAGAAGTCATGTTATGTTGTGTTTTGTCTCACCCAATTATCTTTCTCCTGCTTAAAATCAACTTTTTTACCTCACATTTTTTCTGGCTCCCAACATTGTCCCTCATTCTTTCTTTCCACTCTTTGAAGTGTTAATCTGCTTGCCAGGTCTGTTGGCTAATGAAGCTGCAACCTTGAAGTAATTATTGGTGCCTTGTCTGTGTAAGAGTGCCAGTGACAGAAAAAGAACTAAAGAGAAATAGCAATTATAAATGTAATTGCAAAAGAGAGAGACAGTCCGATATGGTTCTCAAGTTATAGTGTATAGTGTAAGTAATGTATCAAGCTTTACTCTCAGTGCCACAGTAGTTGCTGTCGCAGACACCAACTATCACACCAAACTTTCACAAAACTCACACATAGAGCACATGCACACACACAGACGCATACACATTTGTGCCGCTATCTCTGTGGAGACATTTCATTGAGGTAATTCATTCCCTTGTTCCTTAGTCTTGCATTAACCTGAATTTTAGCCACATCTTAACCCTCAAAAAGCAGTCTCTATCATTGGGGTCCCCATGGTGACACTTGTCCCACATTGGTTAGTGTGCATTCAGGTTAAAGTCCCCACCAAGATATAAGAACATGAAACACACACACAAACACACACAGCCTGTAGCCTGTTAGACTACCCTTAATTAGAGAAGAGAAAAAAAAGAAGGGAAGAGAAGAGACATAATGGGAGTGGGGGGAAGGGTGAAATGGGGATGATCTGAGAGGGGGAAAACAGAACAGAGGAGAACGTGAGACATGAAGAGACATCATTGCTTTGATAGCAGGGGGCTTGTACATAACATGCAAATGGTGAACATTTAAGTCTGAGAAAGAGCAATGTGTTTTTGTAGGAGGAGAGTAGGAGGTTGCCCGAGCCTCATTTTATCCATGCTAATCGACGCTGACATTCACATTACGGCCCTGCTCTCCACCAGATGAAAACAGAACATTTTCTAGCGTACAGGCGAAAGGGGAGACTGTTAAAATGATTAATAGAAAGATGGTTGGCTTGTTTTTGGTAGTGTATTAATTTATAATCTTACTGTTTGTTGATGCCTGATGGTGAACTGAACCAGTAATGATGCATTCTATGATCCATTTAGTATTTTATACTTAAACTGGGCAAAACTTCAGTGCAAATTGATGGTTTTTAAGCATCAATTTACTGCCTGAAAGAGTAGAGCAGGCAGCCAATCAGATTGTTTATGATATATTTTAATGTCATGTTCAAATTTCCGTTATTGGACAGGAATTTACGATTGGACATGGTGGTCTTCATTCTGCTGGACCTTATAAAATAACTAAACACAGTTTGGTCATTTACTTCACCATGGGTGTTACCAGCAAACCAAGTGTGTGGGACACAGGAGAAGAAACAGCAGGAGAGTATTAGAGAGAAAGAGACACCCCATATGCAGCAAGACATACATGTTGCATAAGCTGACCTATCTAGTGCTGTAATCAGAGCAGTATTCTTGCAACAACCAAATCCAGAAGCAAATGCTAAACAATAGCAGTTCAGCCAAAAAAAAAATATGACTGACAGTCAGAGGTTGAGGCAGAGGAAGAAAGAGAAATAAGATCAAAGAAAGAATGAAGCATCATTCAGGCAATTCTCCCATGGTGATTTTATACATCCACACCCAGCTTGGGGTTTTTCTTTGAGTGCATTTGTTTCATGGGCAGATACTCCTCGCAGCAGGGAACAGTGCATGCGTGTGAGTGTGTATTTTGACTGGAAGTCTACCCTGTATATTTTATGAGTGATGTGACATTTCTAGGCATATGTAATCTGTAACTGTTCTCAGGAAAAAGGGGGGACGTTGGTGGGGGATGGTGGTTTGTACGCTCGGAGATCAGAGTATGGCCATATATGTCCACTAAGGCCTTGTTCACACAGACTGTGGACAGCCCACATAGCATGATTTACACGTACGAGTTGCAGGACTGTTCAGACCAGCAGATCGATAGGGATTAGAAATAGCCTACGCCGATAAACAGGCTGTTCAAGTGTCTTCTGTTTCAGTGATGTTTCACCTCCTCCAGACACTCTTTGGCATCACAGCTGTCATAACCAGGATCAGCAAGTGTAGCTGTCAATGTACAGTATCACTAGTATCAACTACGCTAGTTAAAGCAAGATTTAAAAAAACTATGAGGAATATATAACTTATTTTGTTCTTCGACTCACCATGCATGATTCCCTGGGGTTTCCTATAGTCTAGATTCTCTGTCTTCTAATAAGGGAATGTGATCTGTCGAAGTGAAGAGAGCATTAGCAGCTTCACCAAGAATGAGGACACTCATTACCTGCCCTGTGGAGTGATGTGAAACCTGACTGAAATTAATCAAATAAGTGGGTATTAATAAGATAGCGACTGAGAGGCTACTTTTAGTCTACTTGAAGCTATTACTGTAATAAAAAAGGCAGTTTGGAGAGAGAGATCCAACACCGATAGCTGTGAGGGAATCCACATGTTGTACTTGGCAAGTTAAATCGAACGAGCAAAGACTGCCTTTGATGGTGGCTTTAAATTCGTTGTTGGAGGTTCTTCCTCAGTCTCTTAATCAAGTGCAGAAATTTGACAATACTTTTACTTCTGGACTGACATGTGACACCCACTGGTGTAACGATGAATGATACTTCTTACAGTCTCACCATTAAGAAACATCTTTTATAACATCTTACTCGGCTGTCCGTCTTCAAATCTTTTCATCTCAAAAAGTCCCCAACAGCGCTCAACCTTATTTATCGGTGTGATGACAACGCTATATTGTGTGCATATGTGTGGAACGCCAGTGAAGTGGTGTTATAACAATGCTTTGGTGTATTTTGTTTATGTTTGGCCCAGTTGCTTGGATTACACATCTGAACAGAAACCACTGCTTGTAGTCTCACAGCTCTGCAGAGTTTTTCACCGTGTTTATGACGTGAGTGGCACCGAGTCAGACTTCACATTCGGATACTGTATTTTATTTTTATTATTTATTATTATCTATCTGTACATATGACACACAGAATATTGTACTAGCCTAATGAATGTTCACATTACTTTTATAAAACAACTGCAGAATCTAAAATCATGCAGGACACAGGACTGATGTGCTGATGTGCTCAGTAAACAAGCAAGCGACTCAACTCGGTGTACACATACCAGATTCACGGCTGCTGTGAAGAACTGAACTGAGGTGCCACTGATTTTGAGTTCAGCTCCCAAGCGATGTTGCATTTTATCCAACCTTTTGCTCTGTGCTGTTTTTTATGTCACTCTCTGCTGCAGCCTTCTACTCAAATGTGCCATTAAAAAGTTTGGATATACAGTATTTTTAGAATAGTTGCGGGAAGTTATTACTGGGCCATAATTTGTGTGAATGTGTACGCAGTGGGGTCTCAATTAAGATGCTCACACACACACACACACACACACACACACACACCTATCACCACCACACACACATACATAGCCAAGAAGATGAAACTGGAGCACTAAATGAGGAACAGTGTGTCGTCTGAGACCTAGCCCTGTGTTATTTTAAACCTGGGAAGCATGTCAGGGTTATATTATCTAGGTAGCCTAGAACGAGAGCGACCTGTTAGCTATTTAGTGCACACTGCATGGGTTGGTAAATAGGTGTAAAGCCCTAAAAGTTGCTTAAAAGACAATCCAACTCACAAACTTTACCACAGTAAACAATATAGAGACAGAGCAGTTTTGGAGATCATTCAAAAGTGTGACATATTGCAAAATGTAATGTTTTCTTCTTTATTTTACTTCTGCATGGCTAGTTCTGAAGAACACACTTAAAAGATATTACTCTCATGCCTAGTATATTATAGCAGCATAAAATGAGGCCATCATTGTTCTGCTTTACTTTACAGATCAGATAGAATACAGTCTTGTGTAAGCATAGTGTTGTCACATCTTGAAGCATTTATTTTTTCAACAGCGAATTGTTCTGGTTTTGAAAGGCACATACTAATTATGTCATCCTGCCGAAAGTTGTGTCAGATCACATCAGGTGTCATTCTAGAGGGCTTGGAAACTGTATTTTGTAGTTTAGTTTGGAGTGCTTGCAAAATCACATCATTCTCTAATGTAATGTTGAAAAACTCGGAGCCATTCTGCTGTATTCCCATGCTCTAGTAATATCATTTCCTTTCATAGAAGCCAATTTGCCTGATGTATCATCAACATCGGACAACTACTCAGTTTCATAAAATGCATGGTGGGGTTGACTTTGATGTTTGAGTAAGCTTCCATTATTATGAAGAGAGAGAGCACTGGCTCACTGACTGATAGACTGACTTACCTGAATGTTGCTTCTGAACTTGCCTTATGCCTCAGGAAAAATGCCTCTCCTCCTAATGGAGTTAGATATATAAATTTCAGGAACGGGACCACGCCTCTCTCCCACTAATTCAACCACCTACGCCTCGCCTCATTCAATTCCTCCAATCCATCTACCTGTGCCTCTCTTATCCAATACCCTGCACTATCTATATAAGCCCGTCTAACTCCTTTCTCTCCCATTTCTCAGTTCTCACATCTCTCCCCCCCAAACCCTGTTTCTCAACTCTTTTAATGGGGAGCATGCTGGCCTAGTGGACAGCACTGTGGCCTCACAGCAAGAAGGTCCTGCGTTCAGACCTCGCTCAGCCCAGGCCTTTCTGTGTGGAGTTTGCATGTTCTCCCTGTGTTTGCGTGGGTTTCTTCCCACCATCAAAGACATGCGTAATAAAAATCCATAATTCTGCCAAAGTAATCTTTTTTTTCTACAACAGGAACCACAGGGGCTTGATAAGCAAGCCGCTTATCGAGACAAGCCCCCACCTTGAGTCTATCCTCCCTGGTTCCTAGCCACGCCCGGCCACCTAACCCTAAACAACCTCCTTCATCCCCCTTCCCTCAACCCCTCCATCATAAATACTCCTCATTATCTGAATAAACTCCCTTTTAATACCTCACATTGGCGTGGTCTTTGTTAGTGAATTAAGTGTTCATTTCCATGTCATAATTCAGTTTGTGACGTTTCTCCTGATAACTACACAGACTGTGATATGTTTTTAATTTTGATGTTATAAATGGGTGTTGGCGGTGAGTAGTCTTTGTGACACAAGTCACAGCCTCTGCCGGGGTCATTAGAGTTTTCGTTGTTTCTTCTATTCCATATCCTGCTCTCAGTAGTTCTAGCACAAGTTTAAAAATATGACTACATACACCTTTCTCATGTGAAAGTAGTGAAATGCAGAAATACATTAATTACACCAATTACATACGGTGCTTGTTTTTACTGTGCTTTTGCTAAAATTGTGATTTATATGTGTGCAATCAAGGCCCACTTGGCTTACAAAGCAGTGAGAATGTGGCAGCGATCATTAGCGTTGCAGTCGGCAGTGTATGAAGCCATTGTTATCACAACCAAAGCCATTGTTCTCCCCATCCAGCGTCTGTTTCTGTATTATCACAGGCCATATGCTGATATGCCTACATGCACGTATCATCACAGGGAAAAAACACTGTCGCCCACGGACAGAGAGAAAGAGAGGACATGAAAAACAATAGATAGATAGACAGACAGACAGACAGACAGACAGACAGACAGACAGACAGACAGACAGGAGGCAGGCAGGCAGACAGACAGACAGACAACTGCTAGCACTCCATCTTATGTTTATTTGAAAACACCACCGTGTGCATCATCCCACCGAGAGTGGGTGCTGGACATTGTTACTGCTCTGAGCAAAGGTACATCTATTGATTCCCCCCTTTTTAAAATTGGATCTCCTGCAGTGGCTTGCTGGAGGGTGTCAGGTAGAAAAGAGAGAGACAGAAAATAAAACAGACATAATTATGGGAGCATAGTCTTACCCCCGCCAAGCTGCCAGTAAGGTGTGAGAGAGAGAGGTCGAGAGAGTTTGAGAATAGCAGGTGAAGTGATAATGACAGCTTCCAAAATTCCAAAGCAGCCCAGGGGACAATAGGAGTTATAATGAGGCTTGTTTTTGTTATCTGTTTCCCAGTGTCAACTCAAGAACAGCTGTTTACTTTCTCCAACATTATTCTTTGTCATCGCATGCTCTCCCTGTCTCTCCTCCTCCCTCCCTGTTTCTCCCTCTTTTTCTCACTTTTTTTTCTGCTAATCACAAATGCTTTCCCTCACTCCCACGTTTTTCTTTTCTCGCTCTGTCTGTTATCTTTTTCTCCTTCTTCCTTGGTGCCAGTTCTTTCGGCTCTTTTTCTACCTCCTCCCCCCTCCCACGGCCCTCTTCTCACCATCTGACCTCATCACCTTACTGAAGCAAGGCAGATCCATGTCTTACTACCTTCCATCCACTTTTAATCTTTAATTCATCTCAACGCCCCTTCTGTAGATGCACACATTTGGATACAGTATAGCTACTTCTCTCCCTCACATGTCACCCCCCCCTTTCTGTGCCTGCTGGACTGTAAAGACTGGCAGAGTTGTGAAAAAAAAGAAGATGATTCCTTGATATAACTTTTGAGTGACAAAATAAATATTAGAATTTGTTGATACTTTTAAATAAAAATCTTAAAATTACTTCCAAAAATAAACATAAAACAAACTTTTGTCTTTCCAAAATGCTAACTGTAGCAAAAAATGTGTTCTTAAATTTTTGAATGAAAAAGAAAATAGTTGAGAAGTTGTTTTGTTTCTTCTGATAAATTTAGTTCCTCTCTTGTATTGCTGGGGAGGCAACACTCTACCTCTATCGACAGCACTGTCGTTAAAATGCGTAACATGCTTTTTAACTGTCATCACTACAAACATGGATGTTATACAATGGCTTACATTTAAATAGTGAGAAACACAGAACAAAGTAATAATTGCTCCATCTGGACAGCTCTTAGTCTTTGTTAAGTCAGAGCATTTCTAAATTGTAATTGCTTCATTCACACTATACTCCACATAAATAAGACCAAAGATGAGTAAAACTTCAGAGGCTTTTCACATAAATAATAAGTTATATACTGATCTCTTTCTACTCTCTACTCTTTTTACCAGGGATTTACCAGGGATTTATACTTTTATTACTTTTCTTATTCTATCTGTAATAATGGGTAAAGGTGTAAGGGTGATTCTGATGACAAAAACAGCAGTGCTGCACCAAGGAACCCTAGTTGATAGTTTACCATACATTTCTGTATACGAAAGATTTACGCGCCTTTCTTGAAGCCTTATGTTGGGCTGCTTGCATCATACTGAAGAGTCTGGTCCCAAGTGGGAGACTAATGGGTCCCAGTTCAAAGGGGAGCACCCACAGAAAAGAATGAAGACAGGGAGATAAAGAGAGAGAATGAAAGACAGGTGAGATGATCAATTAAGGGGGAGCAGGTTTAAGAGTGGAAATCGAGGAAGATGGAGTGTGTGGTCGGAGTAGAGGAGAGAGGGAATGGCGTGTGAATGTAAAATACTGGAGAAATGTTTTACTGCGAGAACAGAGGAGTGAGTGATCATGCAATTGGGGTGAGAGAGAGAGGGAGGGTGAAATAGTGATAAATCTTGTGAATGTAGTCACAGGCTCAAGTATTTGCAGTTCTTTACTCAGCACTTGGTGCCAGTAGGGTGCATACTGGCCTGGCACTGAGTGTTAAAAGTTAACTTTTTCTTATAATTGGTTGTCACATTCTAGTATGTGTGGCTTTTTTTTCGTAAACTCACAACTCTTAAGCAGAGGAATATGTGAGGATGGTGGCATGTCAAAAGAAATCCAACAACAACGGGGCTGTGTGTGTTTGAGCGCCTGTAAATGTGTTTGTGTACATGTGCCCACGTTATTGTGTGTTTTTGACAAGGCTATGTAGTAACAAGATATATCTCAAACTAAATCAACACTTCTATAGCACGCATAGCTCCAAATGCTATGTATATGCTTTTCTTACACACACATACAGGTTTAATATCTAGCTCAGTGTATCTGGGCAGCTTGTAATGTTGACTAATCCCAAGTACTGACTAATGTGTGCATTTGTCCAGCTGAGGAGCAGTGAGTTCATTAAAACATCTACTCACATCTGGAGCTACTGTTTAATCCCAGAAACAAAATGTACGCTTCTAGTTTAACTCCCATTGTGTGTGTGTGTGTGAATGTGCATCTATAGTATGTGTACAGGATATGTTTTTATAAGCATAACTTGCTGTGCACACAGTGTTTAATTTACAAGTGATGTAATAATAGCAGGCATAGAAATGCTCATTTAAACAATGTGGTTATAAAAAGTTATGCTTGTGGCATTTTACAATATTGAATTTGAGACATTACAATAATTACCACAAACAAACAAGACCATCCTTTAGATGCATGACACCCTCTGCTAGCCTTGTGTACTCCGCAATTTAATTCCTCTGGGTCACAGTCTTTCCAGCAGGAAGGGATATTTTAGAGTCAAACACAGTACTAAAGGGGCAATAGGCCTTTAAAGGGGCTATATGTAGTTTTTTTAATTAAACCACTTATCAATAAATTACTTATTTACTGCCTATTTGTGAAAGGGTTGTTACCTCACATAAAAATGAACCATGTTCCTGCTTTCTTGGTCCCATGGAATAGCTACTATTCTGCATCCTATGTGAAGGAATGTACTGGATGTACTGCATGCGCCTACTGATTCTGAACTGTAAACACAGCGATAACACTGCAATTGGAGTCTGCTAACAGCAAAAAATCTCAGCTGGCTCCCAGCACATCAAAGACTCCAACACAAATTACGTGTAAGGATAAAAAACAACAAAAAAGTTTCATGTGCTTAATCACATCAGGCCAAACAAGAATTCACAATAACTGTGATTTTAACTGGGATGCTAATTTTAGCTAGCTAAAATCATGCTTAAAACCAAACCTACAGTAACATTATTTACAGTAACAATATCATGTATAATACTCAGTCTAGCTGAGAAACGCAGTTTACTAGCTGAGAAATGCAGTCAATGTAACGTTCATGTAACAAGCATGGATTAGTTCAGCGTCAAGCAAAGAAAAATATTACTGTAACATTGCAGTGGGAGTTTTACTGAGTTTCTTGCATGCTGTGTGATGCTGTCTCTTGTTATGTCCCTGTTTTGGTTTTGAACCACACTGATTGCTCACTCATGAGTTTGAATATGTGCAGGAGCACACACTTGGGAACATAGTGATTGCAACTAATTGACTTCATGGAACACTTGTCTCTATTTAAGAAACAAAAACATTTGCAGAAACAATGGACCTTAAAAGTAGCATCCACTGCAGCTTAGTGTTGTGGCCAATGCAGGTCCTAAAATAGCTGCTAGACTGTGGTTTCAAATCAGACTCTGTATGGAGGATATATGTGAGGACCTACAACTTCCGTGTAGAAACATCTGTTGTTTATTTTCACAAGAAGTTAGCACCTAATTAATTTCATGGCATCTAATTTATGTCATGAAAAATCGGAAAGTTACAATTCGATTTAGAAGATTTTAAGGCTTGCAAAGCATATTGATAGAAAGATCTTGCAGGTTTCAACCCTCCTCACACTGTGATACTTGCTCCCAAACTCCACACTGTTTGCAAAATGTGGATTGACTTACTCCAGAAGGACGAGACAAGATGACAGCAAGTACAAATTAGGGATGAGCGAGTACAACATGGTCTGTACCTGTATCTGTTCAACAAATTAAATTATCTGTATTCGTATCCGTAATCAGAATGGGCAGGGCTTAACCCGGACATGGGTTGGGCTAACCAGAAAGTAGTTATTTTTTAAGCCTGAAATTGGTATGGGTTGGTCAAAAGTTGTTATATTTATTAGATAAGTATTGACAAGAATAGTCTCAGAAACAAGCTTTAGAAAGATATATCACAATAGTAAGAGAAGTATTTGTTTAAAAAAGGTTCCTATATTTATAGTTATACATGTATAGAAAATAGATACATTTTACTCTGATGATACTTGTACTCTTAAAACGTACATTATCTATAGCAGATAATTGCTTCAACCAAGTATTTGCTCAAACCATTTCATTTTCCATAAACTGTCAGATTATTTCCTGTTGTATCTAAAATCTTACATTACATCACATTTAGCTGACGCTTTTATCCAAAGCGACTTACAATTGCTAACTCTTTTATTACAGCAGTCATCCAAACTCATCCAGCTTCATTCAACACACAAGTGAAGAGGAGGTGCTCAATGAGAAGCACAAACAGCTTCACATGCATATCTATTGTTTGAACTCTACTTAGGGCCTGGATCATTGGGGTGTGCTTGTAGAAAGCCATATCCCATCCATGCGACCCCAGGTAACATGCCCTTTCAACTTGGCAACAGGTGTTGCAGACAAAGTGTCAAGAGACACGGCTGGGAAACCTCAGCTCTCTGTGTCTGTGCCTGCCAGTAAATTTAGTAAGTACATGCACCGTGTTTACCTATATCCATTTTCAAACTCCACATGTTGTGTGCCATCTAAATGTGTCTTCATTTGTGCACACACAACTATCAGGATTTTAAACACTCAAGATCAAATGTATAGATTTTAACCATTCCCAACCGTTGCGTATGATTTCAACAGTTATGTAGCACTATGAAAGGACTCTTTCAGCACATGTTTAATAAGTTTTCAAAGCTCCAGTATATTAACTGGAAACATTACAGCATGCTATAATTTGGTAAAAAATCAAGTGCAGCATTTTAAATACAATATTTAAGTTTATCATTGATATATGTGAGCTGTAACACTCAGGATATAATGTAAGGGATGTGAATGTACAAATATAACACAGACATTAGAAGAAACATAGTTGGGTATGACATCTATGCTATGACAAGCCAGTATTCCCTTGGTCTACTTTTGTTTTCATAAATATGTATTTAACTCAGGGATGTGCCTACTTGACCTGTGCTCAGTTCTTCTGTGACTTCAGTTGTCCAACCAGAACATGATGCATGCATCAAGGGAGGGATAAAATGAATCATTAACTTGTGCAATCATGTATTTCAACATTCAGTTCAACAACACAATAAAACATTGTTAAAGCTCATAAACGGTGCAAGATATGGTTAGATGAAACTTTAACGAGCTCCGTGATGAAAGTAGACTGTGGCAGCAGCAAGTAGCAATGAGATGCAATAACAAGGGAAACGAGAAGGACTCAGTGGATGTCCTTAGCACATCACATGTCAGTGGTGGAACACAAAACCCATCAGTGTTTTTTTAGTGAATGAGCGACAATGTCAGCAGGTTTAAGTGCTATCAGTGAGATACAAGAAGAGGCTCTGGTGGGCTTTTAACCGTTACAACGTGTCAATTGAGTAGTAAAAACCTTGTCTGGTCTGATAAATCCCAGTTTCATTTGTGACTGGGTCAGGGGACAGGTGCTGAAAGAACACTGATCCACATAGAGGCTCAGAAGCATCTAGTCTTTGTCTCATTATAGTCCATTCCTGCAATCTACCAAGGACTGCAACTGTGGCTGACAATTCTTGCCATTTAAAAAAAATGCTAAGTGGCAGTTACTTAAAACCCCAGTGAGAGATAATACACTTCACCGTAGGGGGGTTGTGCTTCAGGGACAGCAGGGGAGACAGCAGGGGAACGGGCGAGCAGGGAATTTGGGTTTAGGAGAGAAAGATGGCAGGTGTGCATTATGACTACACAAATTGCTAAACGTCAGATAAGTGATGATTACACATTACAGCCTCAACAGGATCATAACCGATTGACGGGATAAGGCAAGACAAGCTGGCCTGTGCGGGCGGGAGACAGCGGTCAGCACTGCATCCTAATAGAACTTTTTCATCCTTTTTTATCTTCTTGCTCTTTTTACCGCCCATGATTAAAACATGCTGAAATGACACACAGTTCAGCATTATCTGTGCTACTCCGGATGATTTATGGGTGCAGGTGAGAATGCTGTTGGAGGAGGCTCTAAATGAAAAGCGCCCTAAGATAACTTCTGTTATGATTTGGCGCTATATAAATAAAACTGAATTGAATTAATATATGCTGGTAAAAAGCCCATTACAAGCCTCCAGCAACGTGTTTGAGTCTATCCGTGTGTTGTCAGTCAATGCATGTGAATGTGTGTTGGTGCACACAACAGCTTTATTTGGAGTTACATGGAAGGAAACGGGAAAGTGTTGCATGGTTCTTGTTTCTCACATCACACCTTCCCGCCTTCACATGAACACAAACCACTGAAAATTTGCTTTTTTTCTTCTTTTCTTCAAAATGTTTGTAAATGCTTATGTGCGCCTGTGCGTCGAGCTGTTTGTTTGCCTTTGACATCAACTCCCACCAAAGTCGTTCCAGTGGTAATCTACTTCTACATCTAAAAGTGTCAACACACCTCCTGCAATTAGTCTTCCTTGCAATTTTCCAAGCTCGATCTGGCACACTCACGTCGGCATCTCTTTACAGATCTGTTGCACTCTGGGCCTGTTGGCATCTCTATTTTTCATTCCTTGCATCTGTTTTTAGTTTAAATTTTGCTTTCCTCTCTCTGTCTATTTCTCCTTTCTGATTTGTTTTCTATGTTGTTTATCAGAGCCTCATTTTCTCTACTCCCCTCCCTAATTACACCACTTCATCTATGCTCTCTTCTGTCCTCTCCCTCTTTGCTTGTGCCCTCTGTCTTCTTTACCCCAGTCCCTCCATCCTCCATTTCCTCTCTCTTCCTCACTTTTGCTCTCTGCTGTGTTTTCGGTCCTTTTCTGCCCGGTCCCTTCTTTTCCCGTGGTATAAGCCTTCTAAGAGAATCAAACAATGAATTTTGTCATTGCCACGAGTGAGAAAATTAAGCTCATCTCTCCCTTATGACATACTCAAGTCCTTACCTCTCCTCTGCTGCCACTCTTTTCTGTCTGCCCTGTTATGCTTGTGGACCCTGGGTATTTGTTTAACGTATAACCTGTTATCCTTATGTGACTCTTTTCAGGATACAAGTTCTTCACAGCAGACCAGAAAGTTCTTTCTCATTATTTTTGAATCTCACACATACTGTCATTCTGTCTCTCTGTCTCTGTTTTTCTCTCACTCACTTTCTATGTCTCACAAACATGTCTGTCTCTGAGATTTAACAGGCAAGGGAGAGTTTCATAATGTGATCTGTCACAGCTTGTGTTATATCTGGTGTCACGTCCTTTGTTCTCTTTATCAGCCCCTTTCCACAGTTCCCATGTCCCCGTTTCTCCCCTTTTCTCCTCCTTCATTTTCTCCCTCTTCATGTCACGATGGCTAGCTTTGTATTGTATTTACTTTATTATGTGCCCACAAAACAATACTTGATTTAAGAAGTGGAAGCACTTGTCTTGATTAACTGTTGGCTAAAAATGATTTTGGATGTGGATACAAAAAAATGTTTACTTGTGAAGCTTTTCATTCACTTGTTAGGCACCATTATGAAATAATTACAAATAAGCAAGGGAAGCTAATTAATAAGAGAGAAAATGGTGTAAATGTAGGCCATGTTTAGAAAAATGTTATAATTGTCTGCAAAATAATTATGGACTAAAGGTAAAACATGAGAGAAAGATATTCCTTACTGAATTTTCGCCCAAAGCTATACTTATAGTGGTCTGATTTTCTTCATATAGTACAGATGCACATTTACCTACTACCATTTTTCAAAGTAATAAAAATCCCAAGCTTCTGAAAAAAAACCTGGCAACATCCAAGAATGATGTCTGAGTCATTAACACCACGCTGGGTATCATGCGGTGATACCGAGTGATACTCATATTTGCAGATTTGGCCCTCCATGAGTGTAACCAAAGGAAGCATAAGGATAAGTATTGGGTTCTCCTTCTATTGTCCTCACCACCAACAGAGGTGACAGGAAGAGACGGGGATTGAATTACCAACAAGGCCATTCGTAGACGACCTCAGGCAGGTTGCACCTGCAGCTGCACCCAGCAAAACGTAGGGACAGCAGGGACAAAATCTTAATTTTGACATGGGAATGGGTCATGAGAGATTCAGTGGATCAATGTCAGGGTTCAAAATAAAGAAGGTTTTAAGTTGGATCTTCACTACTAACATGAAACAATAGATGGTAGATGAGCATGAAAGCCTCTTAGGCCTCTCAGCATTAAGATCATTGCATTTCAGATTCCTAGACACTGAGCTGATGTTCTTAAATCTGAGCAGATTACAACAATACTAACAAAAAAGTACCACTCGTATGTCATCCTTTTCTTCTCAGCAAAGATTATTGGTAAACTAAGACAAGAGCTATCTATTTATTTTTGTATTTTGTCGGCCATATCTGCTATGCCTGTCTGATACGACATGATAATGCTAGCAATCTGGGTCACTGTGACATGTAAGGTGCGCCATTCGAAAAGGACAGGGAACAACTTGCTCCACAATAATTTACGCTTTTATGTAATTTCATCATTACCTCCTTTTCTCTCCCTCTTACTCTCTCCACATCTTT